>NJDC01011434.1:15525-27087 GCA_002245475.1 Calephelis virginiensis | reverse complement strand
GCGGGAGATCGCCAACCGCACGATCCGCGGTAGCCGCTGACAACCGCAGGCGCTGCGGCTAAAAATCGCACCGTGAAATGTGATCTTACTTTTTGCATTTAAATATTCATTCTACAGAACCTGCGGGCTCGCAGCCGCCGCGGCCGCGAGTAAAAACCGCGCCGTGAGATCTTAGCCTAAGGATACTTTTGCATTGTTTCACTTGTTATAGTTTAGTTTTACAAAATTAGCAAACTTATTTCACTTTCACAATTTTGTTTTAATTTTCAACTCATAATGTTTTTTATGCTTTTACAGCTGTAGCAGGATGGTTATATGTATTTAAGTTTGTACTAAAAATTTAATTTTAATATTAAACACGTAGATACGTAGACGTACAGATTTTTGATGATAATGATGATGATAAATTATAAGAAATTAAAAAAAAACATTAAATATCTTAAAATTTGAAAATGATGATATAAAAAAAGGTAATCAGTATCAGTGCATACTGATACTGATTACCTTTTTTTTTGATACTGATTACCTACATTTAAAACTATGATTAAATTATATTAAAACTATTGATTATTATTCATTTAATGATTGATGATAGCACACGATTAAATGATTTGATAAATTGATAGATTGATTGTTTGATTGATGATTGATGATTACCTGATAAAATTCGTGCCAGTGAAACATTGTATGTCTTTAGGAAACTACTAAAAAAGACACTGTCTCTCACACAAACATGATTTTTTTAATCGTCGTCTGTGTGTTTTCTTTTTTTTTATTTGAACTTCAGTTATGTATATTATTATGTATACTTATATAGGTTTACATTATCTACGTGTGTATATGTTCTTGTATATTATATATATGTTTATGTATATTTATATGTATATATTTATAAATTTATTTAGATGTCATATATATTTATTATTATTTTTAAGTGATTCATAGTCAACAAATCATGTATCTACACTTGTCTACGTTTATATTCGTTTCTGTTTTTCCTTTTTACGGGTCAGCTGGTAGAAATCTCTGTTGCTGGAGATAAGCTCGCCCATTGTACTGTATTATCTTTATGCTCATGTTTGTTATAACGTTTTGTGTACAATAAAGATATTATTATTATTATCATTTATTTTCAATGCCTCTTATTTTCTACGTCTATACATTTAATATAAAAAAAATTATTAAAAATATAAACATAAAAAATGATTATTATTACCATATTATTATGATTTGATTATGATATGATACTGAGTCCGCCTGACGCGAGAATCTGATATTTTTGGTAATGCTGCGAGCCGCGGCTTGCAGCCGTAAAGTGAATACCTGCTGGAGCTGCACTTTGCTTGACCATATGATAAATGTACGTGCTGAGCTCGTACAAAACTCCTTAATTAAAACAAAAGTGCTTGAAAAATGCTGTAAACGCAAAAACGATCGGTTTGTCATTTTTTTTGAAAAGTATCTTCATGCCCATATCCTTAAAGAGGTAAGCAGAGGCACAACCAGGGCACATACGACAAAATTGACAGTACACATTTTCTATTTTACTTTTTTGCTGATCATTCGAACTTGAGACGGGAAAGTCACGTCCGACACCGGACCGGTAGACCACAGTGCGATTTATTGCATGTTTAAAACGACAGTAACATATTTCAATGTTTTTACTGAAACATTAAAATGACACGAATGTCATTTCCTCCGTGTTGGTCCGGGCTTCTTTGCAGAATAGACCATAATCTGCCTTCCTGTGCTAAGTAGCGCGTAAAAGGCAAGCGCAGGCTTACCGTCACAAACATCGTGATATCTGACTAGGTGGTAGAGTTTCGCAGCCACTCGCCCGGATTAATACCACCGCCTTACCTATTCCTGTCGCCAAAACGTCAGCGCTTGCTATTAATGTGTTCCGGTTCGGAGGTTAAGGTAGCTGGTAAAATTACTTTTGCTCAAAGCCTAACATCCCAGCCTAAGGTTGACAATGCATCATTACCATCTTTGGTGTCTCTAGGCGGCGTGATCATTAGGAAATCTATCTGCTTGTTTGCCTTCCAATATCATAAAAAATAATATGCAAAGTAGAAAATAGGGATTCATTCGATACCGATACCGCTACTTTTTCGATAAACCGGAATCGTTTTTACTAGTTTTGCCGATAAGTTTCCGCTAAGTTTTGGGCAATAGATAACCCATCTGAACGCACTAGTCGCACTTAATTCGTTTAGTATTCTGATTTATTTTACACAATTTTTGACAAAAATTACAGGGACACTAATAAATAGAAATAATCAAAAGGTTGCAGAAATTTTATACCATCAAGAAATCCGTCTTGCTTCTTTCCTATATCATAAAAATAAAAACATTTTTTTTTTAATCCCCGAGACCCCGACGCAAAACGGGGGTTGTTGTAATTTTACATTTCTGTGTGTGTTTGGCTGTCTGTGGTAACTTTATTTTTTTATATCCCCTGGACAAGTTACACACATTGAATCTAAATCTAACGTAAGCAAATTATATACTTGTGTTTTGGGTGCTAGTCAACGAAACTAATACATAGAAGTACTTAAATAGATACCAGAATAAATTTAATAAACACCCAGACCCGGAAATACAGACATCTAAATGTTCATCACACAAATACCTGCCTGTCGGAAATCTGACCCGAGTGTCGGAATTGATCGGTGTAGTTGTAAGCTACCCACTCGACCAACGAGGCGGTCATCGCAGCTCTTCAGCGGATGGACGGATTAGGTGCGGCTTTTTTTTATTTGAAAGCTTACTTGATCCAGGCTGTCCAGGTCATCAGTTCATTTGCAGTTTATTCATAAGCGTCGGAATGGACATAAGAAACACTATGGGTATTTATTTCGCTTTTAAACATAACAGTTAAAACACTAACCGAGGGACCGCAGCCAGTATTGCGGCGCGGGGAGAGGTTCAACAAGCGGTGAGCGGCGAAAATAAACGCTAGACAATATACGAAGTATGCCACAGATACACGCGACGCGATCAGCGGCGCGGCTGGCGGCGCGGGTTGAGGAGCGCGGTGCGCGGCGGCGGCAGGCGGTGCGGTGTGCGAATGAAACAAAGGCACTAGCCAGTACGAATGCTGGTACAACTGAGCTAGTCTGATAATGGAGCTCGAAGATAGGAGACATAGCCCTGGAATGCCTACTAGTAAGCGCATCAAGTTTGAACTCGTTAGATTCGTCTTACCTAATTAGATCTGTTGTCGTATTTAGTGATGACGAGGATTTGATGACAAGGACCTGATGATAAAAATGGGAAGTGGTTGATGAATCACAGTTTAAAAGTTATGGTTATGTTTAGTAATCTTCGCTGTTTATCTAAAGCACATCAAACAGAGAGGTGTTTTGGATTAGACGTGTGTGAATGTGTGTCTCTATATGTGGCATTATAATTTTTAATTAAAGGGATAGACTGTTTGTCGGGGATTCATTGGACATTTTGAGATTATTTATGTTATAGGCCAGCGAACACGCACACGAGATGGTATGAGAGTACAGAGGCCTATAGACACCATAGATGTTACAAATTTTCAGTCGATGGGCGTTGCTGTCCTGCAGCAGGGACGGGCCTATTGTGCAAATCTACCGGCTGCGTAACAGAAATATTATCATATTTATAAATATCGGTATCGATATCACATCGGCAGAAGTACATCAATGCATCCTTAATATATAGAAATAAAAAAAAATATACCTACAGCTATGATTAATCTTACTATATTCTATACCTTTACCCTCCATAATTCTAAGGTTCTAATGATGTGCAACATTTATATCAATATGGCGTCTATATCAAATGACACTTTTATTTTTAATAAAAGGCACACATTTTAAAATCGAAGCTACCGACAATATAAAGCCACGTGTAATGACTCGAGCTGTCATTAGCTGGGCTCTAGGAGATTGAAAATTTAACGAGTATCATTTCCTTTATGCAGCCTTCGCTTCTCTGAAATTAAAAAATAAATACAGATAGAACGCTTTTGAAATCTGCTTTTAAGTTTTTATATGGTGCATCGGAACGATTAGTTTATGTGTATAGCAGTCTGCCCAGGCTTCACATAGTGGACATTTGTTTTTTTCTAGTAATAAATAGAGGAAAGTAACCAAATATGGGCTGCAATTTTGTTTTTGCCTCAAAAATAAAAAAAAAAAACTATTAAAAAAGCAATTATTTATTGTTGTTAAAAAAACACACCTACATTTTTAAAGAGCCAAGTAACAATTATAAGTTCTTAACATTATAATATATTAATATTTAGAGCATTAAACAAAATATTAAAATCGAAACTTATAATATCTTTTACGAAAATAACAATTATTAATATTTATGTTATAGGAGATCAAATTACTTCAGTAAATGGAAGGAATCAAATAATTAACTTACAAAAATTACCTAATTTAGTTACAAAAATCGCTTCTTTCGACTGAAGGTTTTCGAGGATTGCTGCTAGCCCATATTAAAGCACTAACCCAGATTTAGTTATTTTCCTCTATAGTTTAGGTTCATCAACATTTTCCACGTGTTTGTCCTGGTCCGTTGTCCTGTCGGAAGCTCATAAGGTGAGCACAGGTTAAATTAAATTAAGTACAGGTCCATTGCTGGTAGAGTGCTTTGCAGCCAATTTTCTTGGTACGGATTTGCGGCCTTACTTATTCCTGACGTCATAATGACACTTGAGTTTCGACCCCGAGGGTATGGCAGCTGGCAAAGGCGTAGCCAGGATTTTGTATAGAAGGGGATAGACAGAGAAAATCCTAGACTATATTGTTTTAATCATGATTTTTATCGTATGAGTATCTCACATTCTACTAGGGATCATCCTACATCCTAGTAAAGTTGTAAAATTTAAAATCAGCACTCTCTGCCTAGCCCGTAAGGAACTTGACGTAAAGATATGTATGTCGTTGGTCGAGTGACTAGCGTACACACCTAACTACACTGACCAACCGCGAGGCTCGGGTGCGATTCCCGACGGGGGCAGGCCTTTGTGTGATAAACATTTAGATGTCTGCATTTCCGGGTCTGAGTGTTTATTAAATTTATTCTGGTATTTATTTAAGTATTTCTATGTATTAGTATCGTTGACTAACACCCATAACACAAGCATATAATTTGATTACTTTGGGGTTAGATTCAATTTGTGTAACTTGTCCAGGAATATTTATGATTATTTTTTAATAAATGTTTTATTTATGTTTATGTTTATTTATAATTTAATTGAAAGGAAAATAATATAAAAGTAGCTTTAGTTAACAAGTATTTTACATAACATTTCAAATATTTTTCCATTTTCCTTTTATTACACAATTTTTTTGTCCATACATAGCTCGTTTTAAAGTGCTATGGGAACGCTCTTCAAGGGAGGGGACAGCTGCCCCTCTGCCCATACCTTGCTGCGCCCAAGTTAGCCAGTACACTTGTACAATAAGTGTAAGGTCCCGGCCAAGTAATAGCGAGGCACCTATAACGTTTAGTAGCTATACAGGTTGACAAAATTTTAACTAAATTTTGAGAAATGATTCGGAATCGATAACACTTTCGATCTATGAAGTAGTTAAAAATCATAAAAAAAAAACAAATTTTAATTTTTATTAAATGCAAAATTCGTGGTTATAACTTAAACAAAGCATAAAACTGGTCTTCACCGACCTCAGTCGCATTCGCAGACGTGACTCTTTCTAGTACGTTGCGTAGTACAACAAGTAAAGCATTTTAATAAGCATTAAATTAAGATTTTATAAGTAAATATTACAATTTGCCAGTAATATTTAAAATCCATTGCCATTTACCCCCTTATATTAAAATTTGGCCGGTCCATTTAAAGTAACCCTGTATATATCCATGGTTATCCCTTACCGGAAGGAGAGAAGTGTCTTTGCCTATCAAATAAAAAATCTGGGATAGCATAGGATTTCAACAGTAAACGAAATACTATCTTTCCAGAAGTAGAGCCTACAATCAATGAAAAAAATCTAATCTTTTTTCTTTACAATTTTAGTGTAGACTAGATGCTGTCCGTGTATGCAATGACATTTAGCTCTCCTGCGGGAATCCATTTAGATATCGGGATAAAACATAGCCTGTATCTCTCTAGCATACTACAAAGTGGTGAGCAGAGGCACAACTAGGGCACCCATGACTAGCCGACGATACAAAGTCCAGCAAAACATTATTTTTACTAGAAAATATAAAATACATATTTTCTAATTCTTTTGTTGTTCGACCCGGGGCGGAATCCAGGCCTTCAAGAAGTCAAGTCTGACGCCGGATACCTAGCCCACAGAGGCGATAGGATAGCAACCAATCTCCATGATAAAATTATGTCATAGCATTGAGATATAGCATTCTCGAAAATCGCAAAAATAATTTTGTCAAAGAAAGCAAATATTTATTACTAACCCACAGCATATGACAGAAAAAAATTAAAAATAATTAAAACTAAAATCTAATTAAACGGGAAGCCCGGGAGCAAAGTGAAGACGAGCCTAGCGAAGACGAGTAAAGCGATGTCGAGTGTACTACATAAATACTTTTCCTCGAAGCCTTTCGTCGATATTTTAACTCTTATAGCTTTGGCTTGGATTAAACAAAAGTAAAAGTATCTTCACGCCCATATCCCCGATGAGGTAGGCAGAGGTACAACCAAGGCACCCACGACTAGCTGAAGACACTAAGTCCCACAATGTGATAGGTGGCAAGCCTATCGCCAACCGGGCACATTTCCAACCCCGACCAACTTTTTTTTAAATTAGAAAATTGGAAAAATCCAATTTTCTTTATGTTGGCCGACCTGGGATTTGAACCCAGGACCTCATGCAGTCAAGTCCAATACAGACAACTTCAATAAATTTTCAGGAAGTGCTGTCTTTAGTAAAAATATTAAAAATGTAAAACCCCAGTGATATAGTTATTACGTAAGCTATAAAAAAAAATATCTGTGTCCAAATCGGCCTATCCGTTCAAAATTATGACATCACAGACTTACAGCTTGTATCAATGCCTAATACTTTGGGGATATTGGCGTGAAGGCTGTCCTGGCTGCAGGAATAAAATATTCTGAGGTACTGTTTCGGACTATTCGTTGTAAAATCAGCGCGTAGGTTTAGTAACGGTTTTTCCATTAGCGGGTGACGGAGTTCTCAGACTCTTTTTCAAATTGACAAATAAAAATAAATTTACGTTCTAAAAAGCCAACATCCATCAGGTTATTTATATTTGTCAATTATTGGTAGACTGGAATTGAATGGATATTTTTAACTTTGATAATCCTTTTTTCGAAAGATAGCAAATATATCTGAAATGGTCCTAGGTAAATTTTATTAACATCCGACTAGTAGTTTTTGAGTTAAACTTTATATTTTTTTACTTAGTAATAAAAAGTATAACTCAAAAACCACTAATCGGATCTTGATAAAAATAATATAGGACGACTTCGGAATCTTGACCTCTCTTTCTAAATAAGAACTATCAAAATCTGTTAGAAATAGACTGAGTGACAAACAACATACACATTAAATCGAAATGAGAACATCCTTCTTTCTTGGAGTGGGTGAAAAAAGAAATATCAAATCGCAACTTGGTTATAAAATTGAAGTCGGTTTCTTGCTGTTTTACTCCTCTTAATTATTGAAACTATTACACAGATAGTTATTGAGAAACTACCTTTTTATAACAAAATTAAATCTCCCATAAATAATTACATATTCAAAGAGCAGACATTTTTAATATTAAACATCAAAGATTTTCCATTCCATATTCCCTGATACCAACTAATAATTTCCCCTCGATACGAGTGCCGCCGCAGTTACATATGCATTCAAAGGAGCTTCTTAGTAAAAGGATATTTTCTGGGAATTGGAGCATAATTTTAACATTCAAGCATACTTCAGTCAATGGCTGTGAAGGGGTTGGTCACAGACGAGCGAAATTCCATTAGTGAGTTTTGGACAACTGCCAGACTGGGGAGGTTTTTTTAATTTTGTAAGACATACAAAAAGGTGACAATGAAGTTTAAAGACTCTATCGTTTTATCGTTATAATTTTGACGTGGATCACAGAAAAAAACCTTTTAAAAGCGAAGGTATCTTTGTCCTTTCAAGTCGTAAACGATGTTACAAAAACAGGCAATTCGTTATAGGACTTTAAAACGACTCACGACTCGCATTCATTTGAATAATCCAGCAATCTAAGTTATTAGACCGTTCTACTAGTGGAATAATGCACTAACATACATTAATAGACTGTTCAATAAATGGAGTAACCAAGCAATCTATGTTACTAAATAAAACCACTAGTGGAGTAATCTAGCAATCTGAGTTAATAGCATAATCCACTTGTAGTAGAATAATCCAGCAATCTTAGTTATTAGACCGTTCCACTAGTGGAATAATCAAGTAATATAAGATAATAGACTGTTCAATAAGTGGAGGAACCAAGCAATCTATGTTACTAAATAAAACCACTAATGGAGTAATCTAGTAATCTGAGATACTAGCATAATCCAATAGTAGTAGAATAATCTAGCAATCTAAATTAATCTATTAATCCAAAAGTAGAATAAGTCAGCAATGGAAGTTACTATACTATTATTCATCTAGTGGAATACTAGTGGAACATTTTGCTAGATTATGGGATAGTCGGGTCCCTGCTGCGTGCGGTGCAGTCAATGTATTTATACTGTAAAGCATGCGTGCGGGTAGATGGCAACCTATCGCCTTGGTTTGATGTTAATATTGGCGTCAAGCAGGGTTGTGTGTTGTTAGCACGCTTGTTTATATTATATTTGGACAAATGTCTTCAAAGGTTAAGATAATTGAATGTGGGAATGTGTATCGGTGACCAAGTGGTGAATTGCCTGCTTTATGCAGATGATGCTGTACTTTTGGGCTCTACACCATCTGAGCTGCAAACACTGGTCACAATTACGGAAGGAGATTGTAAAGAAAGGGGCTTACGTTTGAATGCGATGAAAACCAAAATAATGGTGTTATAAAAAGATGTAACTAGAACGGATGTAAGAGTTTTGGTTGATGATGGAGTGCTGGAACAAGTGAATGAAATTGTATATCTTGGTTGTGCTTTTAGCAGGGATGGAAGGTACACCGTGGATGTAGAGAGGAGAGTGAGTGCAGGGAATAGTGTAAATGGAGCGTTGAGTAAGCTATTCCAAAGCGAGGTTTTGAGTCAAAAAGCTACACTCGATTTCTCTAATTCTGTGCGTATCCCAACGTTATTGTAAGGAAGCGAGAGTTGGGTATATCAGAAAGAGCATGAAAGTAGGATAAATGCGGTCAAAATGAGAGCCCTACGGAAAATCTGTGGTGTAACGCTTGCTGACCGCATTCGTAACAGTGAGATTCGAGAAAGAGTGGGATTGAAAGAAAGTGTTGGTGTTAAAATGCGAAAGAGCATGCTCCGCTGGTTCGGTCATGTGGAAGTAATGACAGATGAAAGATTGACAAAGCAGATACACAATGCGAATGTAAATGGATGTAGGTACCCGGGGAGACCAAGGCTGACATTCCACGATCAGATCAATCGGATATTATCCGAGTGTGGTGTCAAGAGTCTCCGAACCGGCGTGTTTGTATGAAAAGGGTAATTAATGTAAAGGAAACTAGGCAGGTTTGTCAGGATCGTGAGGTCTGGCACTCGATACATTCTGCCTACCCCGTAAGGGACTTGGCGTGAATATATGCATGTATGTATATATGTACTAGTGGTATAATTCTGCAACATATGTTACCAGAAACAAAAGTTACTAGAACTTTCATTACTGCATTATTCCACTTCTAGAATAGTACATGTGGAATAATCTAACAATCGAAGTTTCTAGACTAGTTTGCTAGTGGAATAATAATAAAATAACAATCTATTTATCTAGACGAATCCACTAGTAAGTGATGAACACAATCGTATACACATCAATACGCCCACAGTTGTGTAGAGTTGCTATTATGATGCAACATTTATCCATACTTTCATACCAATATTATAAATGCGAAAGTCTGCCTGTTTGTTTCTCTGTCACGGCTAACTACTAAACCGATTTTTATGAAATTTGATAAGTATATAGCCGATAATCCGAATTGAAATACAGGACATATTTTTTTCAAAGTTCAACCTCAAAGTACTACAAAGAGGATGAAAGTTTGTATGGAAATATTGATTGTTCTACGCTCAGTCTTGGGCAAAGAGCAATTGGGAAATAAAAAAATCGTTACTATTTATCGAATCGAAACGAGATCACTTAGTTCTTCATATTTTATTTTTATTCTTTGACCCTTTGATCCATATTGTAAAGTTTCATACGATATTAGGGTCGTACCCCAAACTATGACATAAACTTTCTTATTTATCTTTATTAGTATAAAGGTTGGAAATGCTAATGAACCTCAGATACTGTGATACATATATTGCTATAAAAAAAGTTCTTTAGTCAAAATGGTAGAAAATATTACAATTATGTTCTGTCTTTCCGCCCATATGTTGTAATCTTATTGCAGCCAGTTGTGAAATTGTTTTTATCCTCTTTCTTTCCATGTTTTACTTTAAGTTCATCTTAAGTTTAAGTTCATCATTTTCATTAGAAAGGTCTTCCTTTTCAGAGGCAGTTTATAGACAAAAAAGATGTTATAGGTGCGTCGCTGTCCTGTGGCCCAGATGTCAGATTCGTTGTACAAATCTACCGACTATCCTTTTCTCCCGGCCGGAATATGATAGTCATTATGATGGCAGGCATAGGTAAGGCGGTAGATCCCTACTCGCAAAAGTTACTGCACCACACTCGACCTGGTTGGCATGTCTTTGTGTCAAGTTAATCAGGAACCGGATATCCGTGTACATTTTTGCTAGAGAGATCTTACCTTGAATGTCTGAATTGTTAGACTTTAGTGTGTCAGACTTTAGAGGTCCTCTTATCTGGACCGATTATCTCGGCCTTGTATAGACGACGCACCTATAACATCTATGGTCTCTATGGGCCACGGTTTTCTTTTACCATCAGGAGACCCGTGTCCTTGTTCGCTGATGTCGTACTTAATAAACCCTAAATGCTACAAACTTTTATACAATTGGAAAAGATTCCAGAAATATTTTATTAGATCCTAGCCTGATCATTATAGGATCACCTAAGAAGTGTAACCCTTCCCATACCCTTTGAAAAGATGTAGAATAAACTCTCGACCGCCTCGTTGGTCGATTGGCTAGCGTCAGGCCTAACTACACCGACCAACCGCGAGGCTGGGGTTCGATTTCCGAAGGGGGCAGGCATTTGTGTGAAGAACATTTAGATGTCTGCATTTCCGGGTCTGGTTGTTTATTAAATTTATTCTGGTATCTGTTTAAGTATTTCTATGAACATTAGTATCGTTGATTAACATCCATAAAACAAGCATTTAATTTGCTTACTTTGTGGTTAGATTCAATTTATGTAATTTTTCCAGGGATATTTATTTATTTAATAAAATTACGTAGGATTTCCGCAAAGTAACCCCTGATTCAATAAAACATACTCTTTGAAACAAAAGAAGGTAA
>NJDC01011434.1:0-15447 GCA_002245475.1 Calephelis virginiensis | reverse complement strand
ACACACACACACACACACACACACACACACACACACACACACACACATACACACACATACCTTCAAGTCAAGTCCCTTATGGCATAGGTGGAGATTATCGAGTGCCAAATCTCATGACCCCGTCAGACCGGTCTGGCTTCCTCCACATTCATTACCCTATTCATACAAACACGCACGTTTTCGGAGACTCTTGACACTACCCTCGAATAATATTACAACAATACAATAACAGACGTAAAAAAGTGAATAAATTCAGAACCTTCACCTTTTTTAGAAGTTAAAAAGAAAAAGCCTGTAACAAAGCTTCCCTTTTTGCTTTAAGTACCCGGTACGTAACTTTAATTCAGTCCGCCTGGAATTGGAAGGCAAAATGACCACGAATTTTTGGCAACGTATCTAGACGAAAATGGCTGCGACATCCATGGTCATAATTTGTTAGTGTCTTCTTTGTACGATTTTCGTAGCGTTTTACGTCTACAATGTTAGGCTTGTGTAGATTAAAATATTTTTTTTGTAGTTTTACTTACGGCCGCGTTCATTGACATTGTTACAGAGATTAACATTTGTTGTATCATTAAGTCGCAATTTTGTATTTAAAATGTCAGCTTAATAACTGATTAAAAGATGATTGACGTTTCTGCGGGGCTAATTAGTATATTTTTAGTGATCTTTATTGTATTTCTGTTGGTCACAGGAGATATCAAGAATAAAACACGACATTTGACAGCTATTTGATGTACAATTTACCCATAGACCTCTAAGTTTAAATTTACTCCATAAATTTAGGATTTACCCTACGATTTACACAGTGATCGTCATTAAACAATACGTTTTTTTTTAATTTTATCCCGTTCGGGGAAAGGCAAAGGATCTGTGTCCATACAGCCACGTCTTCCGTATTAATAAATCTTTTTCTTGTTAAATATTTTAAATTTATGTCTTCCGTATTAATTATTCTTATACAGTCATTAGTCATTATTTACACAGTCTTGTCTGGGTCTTGAGTAAAGCGGTGGTTTCGTTACTTAAGCTCGTCTATGAGATTTGGCGGCAGCGAGGAAATTCGCAATACACTAATTTCTTCAAGATTATTTCATTTGTGCACTTTAACTGAACAAAATTAAACTAATTCCCACCTAAATTAACTAATGTTACTCTTAATTTACACTAAATTCAATAATTATAATTAATCTAATTCCCACCTAAATTACTCAATTTCACCCAATATAAACACGAAATTCAATAATTATGAAACAATTACGACCATCTTCATTCACGATGGCGCCAAAACTCCGGATTTTTCCTCTTTATTTCTATTAATATTTATTTATTATTAAATTTGCCCCTTTCTGGGAACGGCTAAGGCGACTTTTAGGCCATGCTGCCATGTCTTCCGTATTAATTAAGTCCTTACTTCAGTCATTAGTCACTATTTATAAAGTCATGTCAGGGTCTTAAGTTAAGCGGTGACTTCGTTACTCAAGCTCATCTTGTGAGATTTGGCGGCAGCGAGGAAATATTCGATACACTAATTTCTTCATGATTATTTCATTTGTGCACTTTCACTGAACAAAATTATACAAAATGCCACCAAAATTGACTAATTATAAACACGAAATAGAATAATTATAAAATAATACGACCTACTTCTTTCACGATGGCGCCAAAACTTCTATATTATTATTTTAATTAACTAAAGCGGTGGCCACTTTACTCAAGATTTAGTGAGGAAACGGCACCGAGGAAATACCCGATACACTCATTTCTTCATTGATATTTTACTTGTGCGCTTTAACTGAACAAAATTGAAGTGATTCCCACCTAAATTAACCAATTCTACTCATAACCTACATTAAGTTCAATCATTAGAAAAATTCACAATGGCCCCAAAACTTTATTTTTGATTCTTTCTTTAGTTTGTGATATTCGCGTCAGAATTTGCCATTAATGAAATTAAAATTTGCATTAAGTTACCCGATGTAACTAAATCGAGTTCAAAATTAGTCATTAGTCGTCAAAGAAAGCCATGTGTGGTTCTTGAGTAAAACGGTGGCCTTCTAACTCAAGCTCATTTAGTGAGATTCGTCGGGAACGTGGAAATAAGCGATACACTAAATATGCCTTCCTTATTATTTCTGTGTATTTTAACTAAACAAAAATATACAAAATGTCACCAAAATTGACCAATTTCAATCAATATAAATATGCAATTTGAAAAGATAATTACAAAAAAACGACGACCACCTTTTCTCTCGATGGGGCCCAACTCTTGAATCAAAAACCGTAGAATTAGGAGGTCATTGTCAAAAATATAATTATTAGGTTAATTTAAATTCTGTCATTCTTCTATTGCTGTTTCTTTATTTTTATACTCAAATACAGTACAATCGCCTCTGTGGTCTAGCGGTCCGGGTGTTGGACTTGACTGCATGAGGTCCCGGGTTCGAATCCCGGTCGGCCAACAAAAAGAAAATTGGATTTTTCCAATTTTCTAATAAAAAATGTTGGTCGGGATTGGAACTGTGCCCGGTTGGCGATAGGCTTGCCACCTATCACATTGTGGGACTTAGTGTATTCCGGCTAGTCGTGGGTACCTTGGTTGTACCTCTGCCTACCTCTTCGGGGATATGGGCGTGAAGATACTTTTTTTTACTGTACAATTGATGACATAATTGAAATCATTCTCTGCCAGTCAGTCGGTTGGCAGAGTCGAAATCACAAACTATAAAGTAATATGTACTAGTCGAAATGGTTGTGAAGGTACAGAAACATTTATGAAAATAAATTTGAGTAGGTATGATTTAAAAAAAATATTAATTAGATCATAAAATAATACATGAAAATTATAGAAATATTGGAGGGATAATACATAAACCGCGTTCATCACATTTATCCATTGTTGTTTTTAATTTTCGCAATCGATGTTACTAATATTGTAAATGTAAGTCTGTCTGTTATTCTTTCACGGCTAACAACCACTAAACCGATTTTTATGAAATGCTATATGCATATAGCTAAAGACCAGAGTTCAAATAAAATTAGAAAAGAATGCCTAATAGTGAATGAAAGTTTATTCTTCATGGACGAAGTCACGGGTTAACCGCTAGTTATAAATTACAAAATTACATTTGGTCGAGTGGCTAGCGTACACGCCTAACTACACCAACCAACAGCGAGGCTTGGGTTCGATTCTCGACGGGGCAGGCATTTGTGTGATGAACATTTAGATGACTGCATTTCCGGGTCTGGGTGTTTATTAAATATATTCTGGTTTGTATTAGTATCGTTGACTAACACCCATAACACAAGCATATAATTTGCTTACTTTGGGGTTAGATTCAATTTGTGTGACTTGTCCAGGGATACTTATTTTATTTTTTAAATTACAATTATTTAGTAGGTATAGTTTTATACATAATTTCATTTATTGTTTTCTTTTTGACGGGTTGGCTGAAAAAAAATCTGTCATTAGAGATAAGCTCAACCTTCGTTTAACTATTTTTTTCTCCAATTTCTGTTGTGTACAATAAAGAGTTAACAATAATAATATTAAAATTACCACGAGATATGACGCATTTGTAGAATAAGGCACGTTCAGAAGGCAGCAATTTAAGGGAGGACAAGCATTGTGCGGAGATTCCTCAGTCTGTCTCTCTCCCTGACCATTGACGCGGACAGTGTAAGCCCGCCGTGTTTGGAATTCTATTTTTATGTTCATATTTTAATATGTTTCTTTATTTGTATTAAACGTATAAATATTGAAAATAAGAGAAACTGTTAATAAATGATAATAATAATCTTAATATATAAAAAAAAAATTGCAAAAAAAAAATTTGTAATAATTGAGTTTCCATAATTCAAAATTAGTCACATCTCGTCAGTAAAAGTCATGTCGGGTCTTGAGTAAAGCGGTGGCCTCATTACTCAAGCTCATATACTTAGTGAGATTTGGAGGCAACGGGGAAATAAAAGATACGCTAATTTCTTCATGATTATTTCATTTGTGCAGTTTCACTGAACAAATTGTACAAAATGCCACCAAAATTGACTGATTTCACCCAATATAAACACGAAATTCAATAATTATGAAAAAACTTCGATCATCTTTTCTCTCGATGGTGCCAAAACTCCGGCCTTATGGTCTATTCTTTAAACCTGTGGCCCAGAAATGTATCTCAGTTTTCTTCACTGCTGCCATAGGTATATAAAAATAAATCATTAGTCTGAGACCGCAAAAGCAAGGAATATATTTCTATGTCATTTTATATAATCAGTAAATTCGTATACATTACCTACTTAATATACATATATGTATACCTTTTATACGGGATTATTGATTTTAAAATTTAGTGTTATTTACATTTATGGAATTTTTTCGTTTATTTTGCCATTCACTTGATTTTATTGTAAACCAAGTAAATGGCAAAATAAGTGAAGAATTAATTGAAGAATTAAATTTGGTATTAAAATCCAAAATATGTTTATTGCAATATGTAGGCACGACTACTTATTGCTTATTTTAAAAAATAACATTTTACGAACATTATTTATTTAACATATGTGCTAAATTGCGTCTTTAAAAAAATTAGTAATATATTGCTCACTTTGCGATTTTTTTTTATAAAAGTAAAAAAATATATATATTTACATCGCTTAAATTATTACGACAATAATTTGAAGTTATGCAATATTTGCTTTATATTCTTCCATTTTATTACTATTGAAAATGCAGAAGATCTTAAAGGTTTAATGTGTTGCCGTAAAATTTTATGTTACCTACAGGTTCCGAGATT
The DNA here is from genome assembly GCA_002245475.1 of Calephelis virginiensis. Lineage (NCBI taxonomy): Eukaryota > Metazoa > Arthropoda > Insecta > Lepidoptera > Riodinidae > Calephelis > Calephelis virginiensis. The sequence goes on along the minus strand of NJDC01011434.1, from coordinate 10,654 downwards.
ACACCAAATAATATTTGCTATCAAAAACTTTTCACCGTCGAGCAAGTGCAGCAAAATATTCATTTATTTGATACGATCTTTCATGTAGTGGTTGAGAAATGCATCATCAAGTTACGATCGGATTAGTGATGTCGATTGAAATTCGAATACTTCGACAGTCGATATTTTTTTTAGTTTTTTTATTTTAATGGATTTAGACAGCGAATAAATACACTAATTTCGTGATAGTAAAACTCAACCGTGTTCTATAAAAAATAAATAAAATAAAAATATAAAAACAATTTAAACACTATAAATGATATAGTACGAGTTATAAAATCAAATGTACAAAAGTTATCCTACTGTACAAAACACTATCATTGTCGACAGGAATAGGTAGATATAATATTAAGGCTGCTTGAGCAATTTGTAGTTTTGTCGGTAATATCTCTTTTAAAATTTTATTTATCTCTTAGAGCTGTTCTATAAAAAATTGTGACTTGGAATCCTTTCTCAGTTTTCTTTACTGTCGAAAAAACTAATGACTATTAGTTTCTTAACGTAAAAATATATTACTATGCCTTTGTATATTATCAGCCAAATCGAATATAAAAAAAAATTATAAAAAAATACCATAAAGTCCCATCATAAAACGTACGATCACTAAGTAGAATCATTAATACAGATATTGCATTCCCTTTTTTTTAAATAAAAAGAAGCAAACGGGTTAAAGCAAATGGACCACCTGATTATAATTGATCAAAAACACTAACAGACATCTACAAAACTAGAACACTAGACAGGTTTGTCAGGATCGTGAGGTCTGGCACTCGATACTCTCTGCCTACCCCGTAAGGGACTTGGCATGAAGATATGTATGTATGAAAATAAAAAACTATATTTTTGTATTTCTTAATATCTTAAAGGTTAAAGTGATAAAGTAATGTTAAATAGTATTTAAATAGAACTAAAAATTAAATTGTGCTTATGAATAATCAAACTAGTGAAGTTTAAGGGTTGATAACTTTATTCAACTCCTCTTCTCTTCTGCTTTCTATTATTTTAATGTGATAAGGTCAACGAACAATCGAACGGGTCTCCTGATGGTGATAGATAACCGTGGCCTATGGGCACCATAGATGTTACTGGTGTGTGTATCGTGCATGTCTACCGGCTAGCCTACACTTCAGAATTATGGCGGCACGAGTAGGCAACGCAGTGGAATCCTACCCGGACTAGTTGCTGCATAGCTTTACCACCAGTCTTCTCTGTTTTCTAACTCCAACACTTGCCTACTACCCTAATCTTTGGGTTGGAACATGACAGAGTTATTATGGCAGCAGGAACAGATATGGCGAAGGAGGCGAAGTCTTTCAGAATCAGAAAAAACTTCACATGGACCATACAAGCGGTATCTTTTAAACTACAACCAGATTAGAATCGCGGCAACACATTGAGAAGATCAGGCGAAAGAATCACTATGTTTTTGTAAAATGTTGTTTCTCGGAGAGCGGTATGTTGGTTTGGTATCTTATCCCATACATAAAAACTATACTAAAATACAGTACTTCAATTCAAAGTATATACCTATGCACGTATTGATATTAATAATTCAATAAAACGGTTTGAATTTCATGTATTTGATAATTTAGTCTGGAATTTATCAATTCACTAACAAAACCAATTCAAAACAATAGTTATTTACGTGAATCTACAAAGCAATTGTTATCGTCATAGCTAATTACGCCCCTTGTTGATATTGACACGGGATGTAGTTTTAGTGAATGGGATTTAGTTTGTACTTTGTGGATTGTAAAGTGACAGCTCTGTACTAAACTCGCAAGTTTGTAGCAACTGTGAAATGAGGATTCAAGAGTAAAACAGCCAAGTTTGAATAGATACTGTCTTTATTTTGCTACTGGCTGATTGCGAGTCTTTGTTGTTTAACATCTTTGGCAACTAACCAGCCAACCAACCACTAACCACAATAAAAACCAACTTTAAATCGCACGGGAATAATACGAAGGTGTTTTTTATATTATTGGAAAGCAAACAAGCAGATGGATTTCCTGATGGTAAGAAATTCACGCCGCCTAGAGACACCAAAGGTGGTAATGGTGCGTTGCCAACCTGAAGCCGGGATAATAGGTCTTGAGAAAAAGTAAGTTGACCGGATACCTTATCCTCCAAACCGGAACACGTCAACGGCAAGCGCTGACATTGGTGACAATCTGGGCGAGTCGCTTCGAGACTCGACCATCTAGAAGTGTTGTCAAAATCGGCGTGTATGTATGAAAAGAATATTGAATATGGAGAAAGTTCTGCAAGGGTTGTGATGCTTGGCGACCGATACTCTCTGCCTAATTGTATATGTCTTAACCCGAAGCTGGGATGTTAAGGCGTTTGGGCTGAATGAAATTAGTGAGATTATATGAGCTTTAGGGAATGGGATTTAGTTAATCGGCGGTTCCGTGTCTATTAATTAGCGGGATAAAAAATAACCGCTATTGACCTCCTCCACGCTTTTAGTCCAGATGGTAAGAGACAACCGTCGCTCATAGGTACCATAAATACTGTCGGCCAGTGTATTAGACCAATTTTGCAAGTCTACCGATTATCATACACTCTGGACTAGAAGATGCCAATCAATATTTCGACAGGAATAGATAAGGTGGTGGATCCTTACCCGGGCAGATTGCTGTACAGCATTTTAGGTGCTGTTGGTACTGACCTACTTAATCTTTGATCGCCAAAAGCTTGGTGGGCAAGCTGATGATGTCCTTGCAAAGGACCAGGACCAACACCAACAAAAAAGGGAGTTTTACAGTGATAGCTTTAAAAAAAACTTCTTTGATATAACCTTCGTTACACCCATTCACTTTGTATGGGAAACATTAAAATGTTATTTTTCCTTTTGGCAGACGAACATGTTTGAGATTAGTGGTTTCAATCTCTAACGCAATTTGTTGTAATTTTTATTTAAGTTAAAATTAGTTTTTAATAAGTATGTATTTTTATTCTAGATTGTAATGTTAATATTAGTATTGAAAAAAAAACAAGGTCCTTGAGTTTCTTTTGCCGGATTTTCTCAGTGTAATGCCGCGATTCCAATCCGATGGTAGATTAAATAAATGTCGACGCGCGCAATTACAACTTGTATGGTCTATGTGAAAAGTTTTTCTGACTGATTTATAGTGTCCTCAAAGACGAACTTGAGAGTGAAGGTGGTGTCAAGAGTCTACGAAATGTTAACATGTTCATATGCAAAAGGGTAATATGAACTTAGAGGAAGCCAGATAGGTCTGCAAGGATCGTAACGTTTGACACTCGATACTCTGCCTATCCCGTAAGGGACTTGGCGTGAAGATATGCACGTGTATGTATATTCAAAACCGTATTTCCACTCTATTTCATTAAAGCATAATTCAAATTTAATAGATATTACAATAGATATTCAGGTATGAAGTAGGTAACAAAAGGTGTCACCACCAGACCTCGCTAATTAGGGCACCTCTTGTCGGTATCGGGTTGAATGGAGCTTTTGTGAATGGGATTTAGTTCATCTGTAGAATCTCATATTAATTTCTGCTAAATTAGATTTATGAAACGGTAAACACTAAATTGAGAATGTTAGTCAATTAATTAAAAAGCATTACAGCCAATATAAATAACCTATCTACAGATAGAGATAGACCTTCTAGAGTTTTGGTCGAAATTTAAAAGTAAAGTATCTTCACGCCCATATCCCCGAAGAGGTAGGCAGAGGTACAACCAAGGCACCCACGACTAGCCCAAGACACACAGTTCCACAATGTGATAGGTGGCAAGCCTATCGCCAACCGGGCACATTTCAATCCCGACCAACATTTTTTTTAATTAGAAAATTGGAAAAATCCAATTTTCTTTATGTTGGCCGACCTGGGATTCGAACTCAGGACCTCATGCAGTCAAGTCCAACACCTGGACCGCTAGACCACAGAGGCGACATTCAACCATATTAAATTTTAATACCTTGTTGATAAGAACGCCATCTTCATTTTTCAAGACCAACTGCTTTGTAACCAAACTTTTTAGTGCGCCATCTGTGATCTTTTATCGTTATCAACAATATATTTGTTTTTTTTATTTTAGCACTTGCCCTGTGCTTGGGATAAATTTTAAAGAAAGAAAAAATTTCGCCCCAGACAGGACTTGAACCTGTAACCTTTCGTCTCAAGCCGACGAATGCTCTAACCAATTGAGCTACTGAGGATTCAAGTCCCGTGGCGAAATTTTTAATTCCTTTCTAACCCGTTAACGCGGGTAGTTATTATGTCCTATAGATACACAATTCTGAGTACCCACCAAATGAGTTCATCATTACAGATGAAATTCACATTTTAGAATGGCCATAACTTTCGTTTCTCGCAACGTATTTTTATTTTAGCACTTGCCCTGTGCTTGGGATAAATTTTCTATAAATTTTAAAGAAAGAAAAAATTTCGCCCCAGACAGACAGAATTTCTTTCTTTAAAATTTATAGAAAATATATTTGTTTGTTTGTCAAATGCATGGTAGTGTGGGTAATGTTTTATTTATTGATTTGATTTACTTTGTAAGCATTATTATTGAAAAAGATTAGCGTTCTGCACTTCTCCTACACATAAAATATAAGTGTGGCAAATTTTATGCTCCTGTGTCCGCGCAATTTTCGTGAAAAGGGGTCCAAAGTTTTGGCATCACGTATACAGATTATGAAAAACATCAGCGATTACCTGGCAACTGATCAAAAAGAGCACGATCTCTTATCTTAGATAGGTTATTAATATTGGACGCTAATCGTGTGATACAAGCCTATCGTCAATCGGGCCCATATCAAATCCTGGGCAACGTTATTTTTATTATAATGTTCCGGCGAACTTCGTTTCACCTGTTCAATTTGGGTGGGAAAAAATAAGTTTTTTTTCCCATTCACCCTAAAATTTTCTGATTTTTCTCTTTACAAGAACCTTCTTTCGATAATAAACAAACACTAAAAAAAATTAGCTGAATCGGTTCAGTCGTTCGGTAGTTAAGTGCTTAGCGACATTAGCAATTCATTTTTATATTATAGATTCATAATACGCATTTTCTATTTTTTTAGTTGTACGACACGAGGATCGATCCCGAGACCTCAAGAAATCAATTCAAATGTCGGAACTCTAGACCAAGAGGCAATTTTTTATGATATTAAAAGCAAGAGGATTACCTGATGGTGAGAAATTCACGCCGTCTGAAGACAACAAAGGTGGTAATGGTGCATCGCCAACCTGAGGTCTAGATGATAGGAGCAAAAGAGATAAGTGAACGAAAAGGTGTATCGTCGAAATGTAAAAAAATCAATGAATTGCGAAACTTATGTTTATTCAAAATTTAAGATATATTTATCCACGTAGATCTCTACAAAGATTCTTATGAGGCGTCTATATAATTCTAAAAACTATCTCCGGATCGGAACGCGGCCATTCACTGAGCTTGTCTTTTTTTTCATTTTGAATCTAATTTACAAAAGAATATAACATATATCATTAATTCGTAGAGATTGGTACAAGGAGCAATTAATTCCAAGCATTTCTGTCTTCTAAATATTCTGAAATCTTATAATAACCCCTACCATAAAACTTAAATTTAATACATATTTTGAATTTATCAAGTGTTTACTTTTTTTTTTATTAAGTGTTTAAAATGCTCGGGAAGGTTTATAATATTTACTATGTTCAAATTCCCTGTACAATTACCTTGAATTTAATATAACACCCCATTTAACATTTAACCAGTATTGACTGTAACATCCCATTTGCCAATTAACCAGTTTTGACTGTAATACCCCATTTACCTGTATTTACCGCAACAATTAATTTATCAGTCACCCTGTATATACTTTAAAAATATCTCATTTCAATGGAAAATAGCTTCTAATCCTTTCCGTGCTACAAATTGACTCGCCTCGTAGCTCGTAGTAAGACACGTCAGCCGGTCCGTGACTTCCCATTTAGAAGGAGTATTAGTATCAACAGCTCTTAAAGATTTAATGCCATTTAGGAAACAAACAACTTTTGTATATACAGTGTTGATAGATTAATTAAGATTTTTGGGTTATAAATTTGGGATGTGATGACCTGATCGCGTGTTAGTGGATTTATCTAATAAATTATATTATTGGAGTATCGTATTATTGTAACCTGTTGGATTACTTACGTGGTTCAGTACTACAATGACTGATTCAGATGGTGGAATAATAGTGCCTTGTAGTCGAGAGGTTAGCGTACATGTCACGGTCGTTTTCGATTCCCGACGGAGGTAGGCTTAGGTATGATAAACATCGGTATTTATATTTTGGAATCTGGTCTTTTATTGTACTTTTCCGGTAATTTTGTCTATTAGTATTTTTTCAAGGTTATACCTATTTGTGTAAGATATTGATTTATTTAATCTAAAATCCGTGCTTTAGTTCTCTATTTATTATCTATCAATAAATTATCTCCGTAACTCATTTAAGTGTTTCACATCCATATACCCGAAGAAGTACAACCAGGGCACCCAGGACATGCCGAAAACACAAAGTTCCACAACGAGATTGATGGCAATCCTATCGCCACCCGGACACATATTCAATCCCGGACAGCGTTATTTTTATTAGAAAATTGAAAATACACTTTTTCTTATTACCCAACCCGTTAAGCCTAACGACGGACCGTTAGACCCTCTGTGGTCAAAACATAAAATAGTATTAAGTTTGATCCACTTATCCAAACATTTACTTTTATTTCAATTTTCTACTCGACAATCATATTTTGTTTTTCAAAAGCGAAGCTATATTTCAACAACAATAAAATAAAACACTACGGTCACATTTAGAAACGTCAATTACTTTTAAATCAGTCTTTATGTCGACATTTTACATACAACATTATAACCAGTTTTTTTATCATAGTGGAAGGTAAACAAGCAGACGGATTTCCTGATGGTAAAAAATTCACGCCTAGAGACACCAAAGGTTGTAATGGTGCGTTGTCAACCTGAGGTCAGGATGTTAGGTCTCGAGCGAAAGTAAGTTTACCGGCTACGTTAACCTCCAAACAGGAACACGTCATGACGCTATGGCGCCAATAATAGGTAAGGCAGTGGTACCAATCCGGGCAAGTCGCTGGGAAACTCTACCAATTAATTATCTCCGTAACTCATTTAAGTATTTTCACGTCCATATCCCCGAAGAGGTAGGCAGAGGCACAACCAGGGCACCCACGACCAGCCGAAGACACTAAGTCTCATAATGTGATAGGTGGCAAGCCTAACCGGGCACATATCCAATCCCGAGCAACATTTTTTCTTAATTAGAAAAACCAAAGTTTCGTTTTGTTGCCCGACCCGGGATTCGAACCCGGGACCTCATGCAGTCAAATCCAATACCTGTACCGCTAGACCACAAAGGCGAAACTCATTTAATTTCTTAAATACTCCTGATTTGCCTTGCCGTTCAAATGTACTACGTATTCTGTTGCGATATCCTTAGTCTTTCTGCTGCAGAATGAAAGTCTTGATTCTTTTGAGAAAGAACTAAAAGAACATTTCCTTGAGAGACCCTCAATGCGTTAATATAAAGTTACTTTATGTTTGTTTGTTTTTTTTTGTTATTTTATGTGTATAAGTTTTAAAAGTAGTATACATCTAGTAATTTATATATCTGTACACCAGGTCTACTTATTTCATTTAAAACTTTCCTTTTACGGGTTGGCTAGAAAAAAATGTTATAATAGAGACAAGCACTTCTTTTTTATTTTGTTTTATTTACTTTTAAGTATAATTTATAATATCTGTGTGTTCAATAAAGAGTTAATAACATTAATAATAAAATTGTGACTTAACGATCTATTAAATAGTAACTAATTGACGTGTCTTAGTTCAGCCGTTAATAACTTGAAGTTCGATTAAGTAAATAGGAGCAGATGTTATATCAATTTATGCTTAAGCTTCTCCTGTCCTTGGATTAGTCCTATTATGGGTTGAATTTCAAAAAACTGCACTTAATCAAAACGTAAAACTTAATCCGAAATCCCTTTTTATGGGTATCGAAGTTTGTGACTACCATTAATTCCACATGACATTGTGGGAGAAAATATTCCTTATATAAAAATGATGCCCAAACTTAATTTGAGTACCATTCATCGTTATGTTTAAGAACTTTAAAAACTCAAAACCATAAATCAAGCCTGATTCTACCCGAAGAGCCTATAAAATCATTCTTGGTTATTAAAAGTTTCCCCCTTAATTGTGGATCCGAAAGCCAAATCCTTATGACGCTTTAGTCAAAGACGTTAATGACAATTGAAATAGACATGTCCATAATAAAGTTTTTTATTGCGGAAATTATTTTATTCCATTGGTTAAAGGTTTAAGAAACATAATGTTGTTAGTTACCAATGGTGGATATTAATCTTTTTACATAGATTTTAGTGTTTGTGAAAATAATATTTACCACAACAAATTGTGTAATGTAAAACTGTGACAATGAATAATTATAGGTCTCAGGGGAAAAATTGATATCGAAACTTCCCAGCTGTTTGTCTTACTGCGAAGTAAAGGCAACGCGTAATGCCCTTTTTGGACTCCAGCGGCAAAAAGCGGGTGTAGAAATTTGATGTGTTTGTGTGTGTGTGTGTGTGTGTGTGTCTGTCTGTGTGTGTACGTGTATGTGCGCATGTGTTTGTGTAGTTGTGTCTTTGAAGCATTAATTACGATTCCGAATTCCTTGAAATTTTTTTGCAAGCTGACGTATCGAGGCGAATCTTAGCTACGAGTATATTACGGATAGGTATAATTAGAGGGTATTAAAAATGTTAAAGGTCCAGTGAAATTAATTGGGTTAAAAATATTTTAATGGTTTTCTTATTGGCAAAAAGTTATGAGATGCTCCTGATTTTTAAAAAGTGTTTTTTAACGTAATAGGCCAGCGAGCAAGTACAGGAGTTTCCCGAAGGGAAGACAAAAGCGTGGCATATAGACACCTTTCCTGTGGCTTAGGTGTTAGGCCAATTGTGCAAGTATATAGGCTACCCTACCCTCCAGACAGTAACAACATCGTCATTATGGCGACAGGAAATTAATTTAATTTCTTTCTTCTTCAAAATATTTAAAATATTTATTGTGATTAAACCAAGTACGTTTGTGCATTGAGGGTGTGGTTTGAGTACAAAAAATAATATCTTAGATCTTTTTAAGGAAGAAAAAAGTGGAATTGCTGAATGTATCAGTGATGTCTGCAAATTTTTGATAGTAAAAATGTAATTAATTGCTGCAGTTATTTTGATAGAGGATTTTAACACACAAACCTTAAGTTTTGTAAACCATATAAAGTTTCATTTATTTAAAGCTAGCTGTTTGCCCGGGACTTCGTCAGCATAGAATACTTACGATTGTCGTGCAAACTATGTTCTGAAATTGGGAATTGATTTCGTTAAAAAAATCTATTTGTGATCCCGAATCTTTAACTAGGTACATGCATATAAAATTTCATCAAACCGGTTCATCAGTTTAGCCGTAAAGAGCAGCAAATATACATACTTTTGCATATTTAACATTAATAAGCATTGTGTTTAACTTTGTACTTTTTTTTAAATTTTGTATACTTACGTATTACTAAAAAGGATGTGAATAAGATTTAATTCTACCAAGTATCGAGAAAAAAAATGAAACGTGGACTTTGCGTAATGTCTACCTTAGTTCATATAAAAGTTCTTGTATTAGCCACAAGCCGGTGGAAACTTAACGAAAGGTCACTAAGTCCCATTTGTGTCGACCTCTATTATCCCTTGGGAACATATTGCCATTATAAGATGACCTTTAATATGAATGACCTATCAGTGATCTATTACAAGTTATTGCTGTTAATATTGTATGGAGTGGTCATAAGTCCTTTTTATGGCGCCCTTATCCTGTAATAGATAACGGAAAATATTTGTCTACACAGATTAGTTAGGGTTTCTAGTTTATGGTATTTGCTCGTTACAAGTTTTAAAATTATTTGGGATCTAGTTATTAAAGGCCAACTAAATCATTGCACTTATTAATAATTGTTGTTTTGATTAAAAATGATCAAAGGAACTTATGACGCAGTCCGCCATCTTTAACATTTTCAAAGTGGCTTCCATGGACGCACTCGAAGTTTGTTTATACATCCATGATGGATGCTTAAGAGCGCCATTTTTAATTTCGATTATTGTGATGATTTGAGTAGGTATTAAAACAACCAGTATTGGTTTTTGAGTTATTTATTTCCTTTATTTCTTTTTATGATATTCGAAGGAAAGAAAATCATATGTATGGTGTATAAAACTTAAATTCGGCAATCCGTAAATATCAAAAAAAAAAAACAAGTCATGTTTACTCACAAACAATACTTGACCATATTGTTTGTAAAAATTATGAACTTTGCAGAATGAAACATTATGATATTTATACATCACTGTCAACAGAATTTTATCTAAAAAATTACAACAAATCATACTTTAAAACTTAAGTAATAAAATGAAAGTACAGACGACATTCGTCCTCAGCAGTTTTTGCTCAATCACAGTAAAAAAAATATGTCACTTTGAAATTGTTCTGTCGATAAAACAGCGCATCAAAATGGATAGAATTAGGTTTTTATGCCATCTAT
>NJDC01011433.1:36307-61981 GCA_002245475.1 Calephelis virginiensis | reverse complement strand
ATAAATTAAAGTGGTAAAGTGTCACATCGTACTAAAATGATATCTTAGAAAAAAAGAAAGTGTAGCTTTAATACATACCTTCTCGACCCACCTTAGGAAATTACAAGTAGTTAAAAATAGGTTACTACCACATACTACAAAGTAGCGTAGTGTCAGCGGTTGTCCATGGTATGTGCGCTACTAGGACCTACATCGCGGTCTAGATTTACTCAAAATAGCGCAACATTTCAAAGAGCTATCGTAACGCTTTGTGTGGTATCGGCCGCGGATGTCTCAACCAACTTTAGGAGATCCGAATGACGTTTTATAGGATCCCGCCACTCCAATAGAGGCAACTAATCTCTTCCATTCCCAACACAAACTCACAAGACACCACACTACCCAGTCTCGGCGATGAAGAACTCTTTTTCGCCCGTTGCCATACGCCGAGCGGCGAGCCACTACTCCTCCCGCCCAGTAACCAGAACGCAGCACCAATTCGCAGTTCGGTCTCCCGGGAGACAATTTTTGTTGCCTTTGTACAATCATGTAGTGGTACCATCCATCTCAATAATGATGTCTCGGGTTCAGAACTCTTCTCTTCAATAAAATCCGTTGCAATTGTAAAACCCGCGAGGTTGTGTATAATGTGTTGCTACACATTATACACTCATAAAAAAGCGCATCGCCAACTTTAGTCCAGGAAATTGTCTTCCGTATAAACATAAACAACAATGACTAACTTCTCCGAAACCGGCACCCAACAAAACCTAGAAACCACTGACATTGTGACGATAGTAATACCCGTAGGTCGCAAAACTCAACCTCCTAGTCATGATCACTATCAGAAACTATTAAACTGATAACTACATATAAATGTATATTGCTACTAAATGTCAACTACTTAAATAATAAAGAAAAGTTTACTATCAGCCAGGTGATTTTTAATTAGGTACCTACTTAATAATCTTTATTAACAACTAGGCTACGCCCTTGGAGTCAACCATCCGGAATTTAACATTATTTTTGCGGCATTTAAAATTCTTGCACTTAATGTTCCTGGGCTGTTACCTCCAACCTCCCAAACCCTTTCCTACTTCCCGCAGTGGTGGGCGAGACATCGGGAATGGCGCGATGTCCCACAGTCGCTTCTCTTAAAAACGAACAACTTTGCTTGAGAATCTACAAATTAAAAAAAAACTTCTTTATATCGACGCTCTTCTATTTTAAGGTATTCAAACTGACACCTTACTACTGGCAGGTCTCCGAAATCTATCCGGCTATTGTAACGTAGGGGGGCTTAGCTACCACCCACCACTATGTTAAGAGAAAAATAAACAAACAAACAATCAAACTTGCTTAAGTTTGGCTGTTGGTAGGGAAATCCAGTAAATGAACAAACAAACAGTCAAACTTGTTTAAGTTTGGCTGTTGGTAGGGAGAATCCTGATAATAAGGGAGTTTAATATAAAAATCTAAACGAAATAACACTGTATTTAAAATTAAAGTAAAAGTCTCAATAAATGTCTGTGCAATGTACACTATAAAGTTTCTGCCGGCTAAACGAAATAGAAAATAGATGGGCGTGGGATAAGTCGGTAGCTCTAAGACTTGTCAACGGAGCACGAAGCGGAGCACAGAGAATCGCTGCTATAGGCCTCAGCGGCTGGTGAAGGGGGACTCCTTGGCACCTTTCTTCAGCAGCCAGGAGCAGCAGGTGAAATGGGCAGCACAGAAGGCGGCCAGAGAAGTACACCGGCGGGGCAGCTACCGCTAAGCACATTACAAGATTGCATTTCATAGAAACGTTAGCAATGTTAATAAAAGCTTCTTAAAACAAGTCTTGAAAAGTATTTAGGTAAAATATAATATTATTTTATCATACTTTCTTTGTAGTGCAGGTAACGTAAATTATGAATGGATTTCATTGTTCTCAACGCCGCGCCTGTGAATCTTGCTACAACTGGATGTTGCCCGCGATGAACCCCGCTAGTTATTAATTTCTCTTGCAGAAACCCCTTTCGAGATTGGGATAAAAAGTAGCCTATGTCAGTCTCCAGCCTCCTGACATCTCCACAGGCTAATATTTTATCATGACGTCGTCCGTTGCAAAGTGAAAAAAGGACAAACATCTGGCACACATTGCCGTTTATACAAGTATATAGTAGGTATCTTCACGCCCATATCCCCGAAGAGGTAGGCAGAGGCACAACCAGGACACCCACGACTAGCCGAAGACACTAAGTCCCACAATGTGATAGGTGGCAAGCCTATCGCCAACCGGACACATTTCCAATCCCGAGCAACATCTTTTTGTTAGAAAATTGGAAAAACCCCATTTTCTTTTTGTTACCCGGGATTCGAACCCGGGACCTCATGCATTCTGTATGTAGTAGGTACCTATCATTTTTTATCTAGCAGCTATTAGATAGCATGTGTCATGCAATATGTTAATTTTATAAGTAGGACAAAAATATAAAGATAGATAGTAAGATATCTTACCAACAAAGCAAACCATTAAGGCCATGTTTTTTATTCTTTAATCAAAGATAGTTTATGGTTCATCAGATAGTCCTTTGTATATTCTTTTGATCAAGTAAAAAAACCACAATCAGCTAAAAGCAAAATCATTTCCAAATTCATTTCCTCAGACCGGAGAATGTGAAAATGGAACGAACAAAGGGAGATCACAAAGGCTATCCGTCCCCTCGCACCACCCTTCACGCTTTCCCCTCGGGAGGGTAAGCGGGTGCCTCCCCAACACCCCTAGGGTTTGCGTGCACTAATTACGCGCTTAAATTGGGGTAATGTATGGAACCGGTACGTATTTTAATAAAGTATGAGTTGGATCAAAGCGGCCATTTGTTTTAGTTAGTGTTTTGCTTAATGCAAGTGGATAATCCTGTTATTCTTAAATCCTTATAATGATGATATATTTCAATGAAAAGAAATATGTACTTGCATAGTTTTTAATTATTTACAGCGATTTAACGCCAGTCGATTTAAATGAGTTTTGTTAACCTCAACCAAAAATCTGATGAACTTAAAACACCCAAGACGTTAATTACTTTACTAAACTAAAACTTAGAGAATAAGTAACACTGTGGCGAACACTGGTGTTAGGACAGATGGAAAAAGTATGTTATCTTAACAATTGGAACATAGTGGGAGGTTCAAGGCGGTTTCAGGTTTGGAAGAGGATGTACGGATCAAGTGTTTTCGCTCCGCAACATTGCAGAGAAGCATCTGAAAAGATTTTTTGCGGAGAAGGGTTTTCTGCGGTGGATGTTTGTGGATCTTTAAAAAGCGTTTGATAGGGTTGTACGTAAAGAACTTTGGGACGTTTTGCCACATTATGGGATAGTCGGGTCCCTGCTGCGTGCGGTGCAGTCAATGTATTAAGACTGCAAAGCATGCGTGCGGTTGGATGGCAACATATCGCCTTGGTTTAATGTTAATATTGGCGTCAAGCAGGGTTGTATGTTATCAGCACGCTTGTTTATCTGATATCTGGATAAATGTCTTCAAAGGTTAAGATCATTGAACGTGGGAATGCGTATGGGTGACCAAGTGGTGAACTGCCTGCTTTATGCAGATGATGCTGCACTTTTGGGCTCTACACCATCTGAGCTGCAAACACTGGTCACAGTTATGGAAGGAGATTGTAAAGAAAGGGGCTTACATTTGAATGCGATGGTGTTTGAAAGAGACGTAGCTAGCACGGATGTAAGAGTTTTGGTTGATGATGTAGTGCTGGAACAAGTGAATGAAATTGTATATCATGGTTGTGCTTTTAGCATGGATGGAAGGTACACCGCGGATGTAGAGAGGAGAGTGAGTACAGGGAATAGTGTGAATGGAGCGTTGGGTAAGCTATTCCAAAGCGAGGTTTTGAGTCAAAAAACTAGACTCGTTTTGCATAATCCTGTGCTTATTCCAACGTTATTGTATGGAAGCGGCAGTTGGGTATGTCAGAATGAGCATGAAAGTAGGATAAATGTGGTTGAAATGAGAGCACTACAGAAAAACTGTGGTGTGACGGTCGCTGACTGCATTCGTAACCGTGAGATCCGAGAAAGAGTGGGATTGAAAGAAAGTGTTGGTGTTAAAATGCAAAAGGCTGACATTTATCGATCAGATCAATCGGATAATATCCGGGGGTGGTGTCAAGAGTCTCCATCCTTATCTCCATCTCCAGTCGTCGCTTATTATTAACATTTTTTAACTATGTATTTATAGGGGATACTCACGATATATTTTTATTTCACATGTAGATATTTCGCTCTGGTAGGGGAGACCGAGGTGAGTTGTGACATCGTCGATTTTTGGGAATCTATAAACTGTTTGTGAATTCGCAATAGTGCACGTTTGATAGCTCGAGATTTGAAATTGCGAGCTCAATATCCGTTAATAAGTTCCAAAGAATTAACAATGTCACAACTCTCCACTGTTACAACTCACCTTGGTCTCCCCTACATTCCAAATCTATGGTCTACTTGCATAGGCCTTGGTAACAAAGAGACTATTACGTAGTATCACGTATACTCTGTGGACAAAGCTTCGTCAAGGAGCTGTAGCTTTTGACAGGACTGACAGATGAGTTTATTTTTTTAGAGATTTAGGTATAGAGATTTTTAGAGAGAATAACTCTCCATCTAATGCGCGGTTCTTATATTCAAGAACAAGTCATTTCACTCACGAAAGTTAATTTCATTTTGTACCATTAGTAAAACTGCTAACTATAGTCTTTCGGTTTTGATTGCTAACTCATTTTATGTAACTATGAGCAACGCTTCGCTAGTTTTATGCAAAGGTTATAATATCTACTAATGGATTACGCATCGTTGATTATAGAAAACGGGCTTAATTCTTACTTTTGTAACGTCTTTGTCACTATCCTTTCTGGGTACTATATCGCGACTCACGACACAACACTATATCCCTACGGCCTACACTTTTTGGCACTTGAAGTAGGTATGTCTAGCACGGCATCGACCAACTTAAAACCGTCTTCCATATTAAAATGATTTGGGGTGTTTCGAATTTCGATAGCTTCATGTACTAAGCGAGGAATGTAATGGGATTCTGAAGAACTCCTTTTCTACACATGTGATGTATGTATTTGCAGAATTCCTTTTTGCTTTTTTTTAATGTGAAAGGTCAGGGCACAAGCACATGGCTCTCCTGATGGTAGAATCAGAATCAGAAAAATCTTTATTCACTTGAACCATACAAGTGGTATTTGTGCGCATCGACATTTTTTTAAACCACCACCGGATTTGAACGCGGACACACACTGAGAAGATCCGGCGAAAGAAACTCAGCGGGCTTGTCTTTCTTCAATAATAATAATTAAAATATAAATTACAATCTTACTTTAACTTAAATAAAAGGTTACAACAAATTACATTACAAATTGGGAGTGGGAGATTGAAACCTCTATCCCCAAGCATGTTTATCTTCCAAATACTCTGAGACCGTATATAATAGCCTTTTTGACATAATTTCGCAATATAATATAAATAGCAATGGGCAGATTATTGTAGAAACATATACATTGACCCAAAAAGGATTTACTAATTTTATGGAGACGAGTTTTGTATACTGCTAGATTATTTTGTTCCTCGAATTAATGTCGTGAATATCACATTTTTTTGTAAACATACATAGCTTTTTTAACATACATTAAATTCTCATAAATGTATTGAGAACTGAAGGTTAAAATATTTATTTCTTTGAATTTTTCTCGGAGGGAATCCCTTACTTTAAGATTATAAATAGCTCTAATAGCTCTTTTCTGTAATACAAATATGTTATTCATATGTGCGGAATTTCCCCAAAGAAGTATCCCATAAGACATTAAACTATGAAAATAGCTAAAATATACTTATTCGGGCCGTTTCAATATCTGTTAACGTTCTTATTTTTTTTACTACAAATGCTGCTGAACTAAGCCTATTTTCCAGTTTTTCAATGTCAGGGCCCGATTGTAATTGTGATGCCTAAAAAGACAGTGGATTCAACCAGATCCATTTAGTTGTACATTGGAATCTACTAGCCTAAATTGTTTTATTACCATTTAAAAGAAGATTGTTAAATGTGAACCAATGTACAACTTCGGATATCGCATTGTTCACTTCGTCATACTTACCTAATTGCCTTTTCATTTTTAATATAAGTTAAGTGTCATCCGCGAACAAAACAATATCGTGGGTATCCCTTATGTAATAAGGTAAGTCATTTATATATACAAGAAACAGAAATGGACCAAGAATAGAGCCCTGTGGTACGCCAATCGTAACCGCAGAACCCGAAGAAGTTTTACCATTTATTTTAATCCTCTGAACTCTATTGTTCAAGTATGAGATCATGACATCAAAAGCTTTGTTCTTAATTCCGTAAGAGTTAAGTTAGAGAGATCACAGAATACACGAGTTCTCCCAGGCTTCAAATACGTTTTTCAATAATTCCACCCCTGCATCAACGGTTGAGCAACTTTTGGTAAATCCAAACTGTTTATTATGTAACAATTTGTTAACATTGAAGTGATTTAACATCTAATTAAGTATTAATTTTTCAAATATTTTACAAAACTGAAATAGGTCGAAAATTTGTTGGGTTAGAAGTGTTACCCGATTTAAATAAAGGTAAAAGATAACACCATAGATGTTACAGGTGTGCTTATTGTGCAAGTTTACCGACTACCTTACCCTCCTGCCCGGAACATAACCGTCATTATGGTGGTAAAGTAAGGCGGTGGATTCCTACCCTGACAAGTTGCTGCACACTAATACCGCGGTGGCTGGTACGACCAGCGGTCTTCCTAAAAATAAGCCACATTTTAACCTGTGCTCTCTTCTTGTGAGCTGCCTGGCAGAAAGGCAGACGGTCTATTATACTCAGGTGACCCGGCCCAACACGGGGAAAAATAATTATATATCTAATAATAATTATTTTCCATTTTATGGCGACCTGGTGTCGGCTACATTTTTTTTGCTAAATGTCTAACACCGTTCAACTGAGCTTTGGAATCCGAATTGAAATAAACTAGCTTGTGTAATGTGTTCACGGAATTTCTTTTTACTTTTTCCGTAAGCTAAAGCTAAGCTTTGAACAAACTTTTACCCGCGTCTACCCTCGCGTTAAATTAATTAAAAAAATATGTTATGCTACTTTTAATACCTCCAAGAATATATGTACAAAGTTTCATGATGATTGGTTAAGTGGTTGCTGCATGAAAGTGTAACAAACAATATTCGCATTTATAATATTAGTTGGGATATATGTGGTCGGCCTAATTGAGTTTTGACTTTACACTTTTAAGTTCTATAGAGGTAGATACGCTGATGAAAATGATATTTTAAATTATTAATTTATTAGTGTTCAACAAAATACTTTGCCCACGTGGGACCAAACGCTGTACAAAATCTTGACCTACGCAACACGTATTTTGAAATCATCTCCTTGTAGGAATGCACAGTCCACGAGCGAACTCTTACTTCAACTCACACTTGTCCGATTTCGTGTGACTTACCCACAACATTTTAGACGCCACAAAGGTCGGCATCTAAATTAATAACTATTGTGAAGCCGGTGAACTGACATGAAACACACAACTTCCCAGCATCAGATTTTTTTATAAATATAAAGACTATGAGCTGGTAAGCGAAATATTGGCTTACCTGATCGTAAGCGGTTACTGCTGCCCGTGAATATCTGTAATGGGATATGGGTAATAAATGCATTGCAGACTCTTGTAAAAGACATTCATACGCTTCTAGAACGATCCCATGTCATAACTGTAGGTGAAAACCGAGTCAGGTAGTTCCACAGTTTGGTAATAAAATCAGAAAGTTACTGTTAAATCATAATACCAGTGCAAATGGATCTTCAAAGTAGTATACCAGTGGAAATATGACAATGGTATAGGACTGAAAAGCTACTCAGAGCCCTCCATATTGTAAATTATATAACACATACATACATACATATCTTCACGCCAAGTCCCTTACCGGGTAGGATGAGAGTGTCGATCAGACCTCATGATCTTGAAAAACCTGTCTAGCTCCTTTCACATTCATTACCCTTTTCATACAAAAACGCCGGTTTCGGAGACTTGACACCACCTTCGAATAATATCCGAGCGATCTGATCGTGGAATGTCAACCTTGGTCTCCCCGGGTACCTACATCCATCCACATTCGCATTGTATATCCACAAACGTACTGTAAATTCTATAAAACACACTTAAAGAACCTATTTTTCTAATATTGAGCGGTTGAAGATGGTGGGGTATACCAATCGCAGGTGACGAGAATTTGAGTAGCACGATTCTGAATACTGACAAATGGAAGAGTTTGATAAAGAGGTGCACCAGTCCATAAGCCTTTGGCTCGGAAAAAAGTACCACCTCGCACCCTAAGTTTCTTCGTACCCAGTTTGGCTTAACCTTCCCAATGAGCACGAAACTGCAAATTTGCATGTGATTCATGGACATTTTCATGCCAATGACTCTTACACTTGAACACAGTGTAATGGAGTATTCTTAAAGCGAGAAATTATATGAAAAGGTTTTAGTGTTAAATGAACAAACTTGTTGAAGGTTACCAACACATTCGCACAGTTCTTATTCGGTACCACGTCGTTTAAACCAATTTATGTTATATATCTATCCTCTCATATCGTAAGCAAAAGAATAAGATAGGACATATTTGGTGCTGTCAAATTAGATTAACATGGACTCTACTGTTGAGACATTTGAATGCGTTGCTGAAGTGCTACGACAAGATTTTTTTTCAGCATGACCCGGGTAAACGAAAACAAACCAAAAGTATAACCAGTACAAAAAATGACTTTGCGTAAATTGACAGCTGGTTTGTTGTCTACAAAATGTCATTCCTACTTCGTAGAGGTGGTGGTTCGACTCTGCCACAACTCTACAACTTTTGCCGGTTGTTCCGTCCTTGTCTATTGTCATGTATGAAAGAATAATTTCAATGTTATTCTCGGGGCCAATTTTTAATATTTTACCTAAGCTTTTTTCTTGCCCAGATAACAGACCTTACTACTAAAATAATAATGTTAGATCAACTATAGGAAAAAACACAGTCTGTTGAAAGGGAGACCACAGAATTAAACTTCAAAATATTATATATCCTCGGAAAGCAATATCCATAGAACTGTCAAAGACACGTTGCACCAAAAACGCAGACTCGGACAAAGCTTGCCGCGGAAAATCAACATAAAATTCGATTGAAACGCCGTAAATAAAACATGTTGCAACGATCACCCTTCGAAGTATTCGCATTATTAAGTTACGCGATCCCCGAAGCATTTTGCCGCCAAAACAACGAACATTTTGCCCCCCGGCGTGCGTAAAAACGTCACCGAAACCTTACTGTAGGAGTGACAGAGAGCAACCCTATAGGACAGAAAGGGACGGCTGACTTAATATTTTATCAGGCATCTTCTGATCAATTTCAACCAGCCACCGTAAATTGAAACATAGAATAATGCTCTAAGATTGAAATTAGTTTGTTTCATTTAGGGATTGCGTGTGTGCCCTTACATCGGTGAAAGGAAATTACAACCACACCCACGTATAATGTTGCCGCAATAAAAAACGTGTGAGAAGAAATAATGAGCGGTTACTGGCGAGTCGAGACTCGAGTCCGACGATTTCTTCTTTTTTTCTTTTTTTTTCATATCCTTTAATTGATTTGAGGAAGGCACCGGCAAAGGTTGTTAGCGTAAATAGTAATTGGTATTGTATAAGTAATGAGTTTTAGTGTTAATTGGTTGATTGAAAAGATACTATATAGATACAAATCCTGGAGTTTGTGGAAAAGGGATGTAAC
Organism: Calephelis virginiensis; assembly: GCA_002245475.1. Classification (NCBI taxonomy): domain Eukaryota; kingdom Metazoa; phylum Arthropoda; class Insecta; order Lepidoptera; family Riodinidae; genus Calephelis; species Calephelis virginiensis. Next base: position 52,145 of record NJDC01011433.1, on the reverse strand, counting down.
GATACCATCGTCTTTAGCCAAACAAAACTAGTTTTAAATGTACATTGTTGAGTTATTCAACTATAGTGTAGTTAAACTAAGTGGTGGTGGTAAGTGGCTCCTGCAACGATTCACCCAGGTTTTATACTACCGCCTTACTTATTCTTGCATGATATCAGTGCTCTCCACTGTCTTGTTCCGGTTCTAAAGAATTCGGCAGTATAGAATTTTGATGGCCATAAGTAGGGAGTTCAAATGAGGCGTAAGCAAAGCTATGACAGTTAAAGAGCAAATTACTTACAATTGTCCGTGTTAATTATATAATATTATATATATGTTATGGTTGTACCTCTGCCAACCTCTTGAAAGATACAGGCGTGAAAATAATGATTGCACAACCAGACACCTCGAAGATTTAGGTCCAAAAACGTTTTGGTCCACAACCGCACCTAAATTATTTGGTAGGTAAATTCTTACTGCTCAGCCATAATGTCAATAACAAAGCAACCGCAAAAAGACTAAAACCTCTCGATTATAACATCTATCGGTAAAGCTTTTTGTAGTTTCCGGTGAATCTCTAAATCAGTCATGGTATTGGCTCACCAATGATTCTCTTTCGGCTCTGCTTGTTAATATACCCGCTCCGATCTCCTCAAGACTGTGGGCTTTGTATTTTGTAATGCCATGTCTACTGACTATTGACTGTCTATTGACCTCTTGTCTAATTAGTATGATTATTTAAAAAAACACCACCGAGATTCTATATCTAGATCTTCTCAAAGACTGTATTCAGTATATAATTACTTTATTTCAACCTTTCATCAGGAAACTGCACTATTTTCTATTGTGATGCAATGTATAACGCTCGCCACTTTGTAATATTATATCAGTAAAAAATGTAGTCAATCTTTATTAACAAAACAGGTAAATATGCAGAGTTGTTTTTCCGATATCTTCCCATGGTACTAGTACAAGAATCCGATCCGTTGGTAGTTTTAAATACGCACAGGTACTGCTTGTTATGGTCCATGTGAACAATGCACTTTAATCTGCTGGCGGATCGCGTTATGGTCTGTGCCAGCTATCAATATTTTCATATAAAGAAGCCTTTTTTTCTCTGTGTTGATCTGGGCTCCTTTTGCAGAATAGACCATTTGCCCTCCTGCCAGGCAGCTCGTAAAAGGCGAGCATAGGCTTAACGTCACTAATACCGTGGCATCCTACTAGGTGGTAGAGTTTCGCAGCGGCTCGCCCGGTTTGGTACCACAGCCTCACCTATTCCTGCCACCATAACGTCTAATGCGTCCATAAAGGCGTGATTTTTTTACCATCAGGAAATCCGTCTACTTGTTTGCCCTCCATTATCACAAAAAAACAAGCCTTTCACTTCCGGAACCGATAGCTCCTTTTGATTAGCATCCTCCACTCAAAAAACCTCAATTACACTAGGTACTCTCGATACTCAATGAACGGACATAAGCGATTGATGACTATGACAATCTATATTTTATTTCCGTCTTCGAAGATTTGAAGCGGTGTCCAATATTTGTAAAATATCTCAAAATCCTAAAATACACAATCGTTTATTCACCTTCTTGATCTCTTGAATGTAGTTGTAAGCTCTTCGAAAGACAAACATTGTAACAATAGACTATATAGAATATAGTTCCAAATATATGTGATGGGCCTAAATCGTTTTAAATCAACGGTTAAAAAATGCGTAGATACGTTTGTGTATCAAACGCAAATTCAAAATTCAAAACTTCTTTGGCAGGTACTCATTCCAAAACTTAAACAGTTATTAAAAGGTTAACAGAAAAATATTTAACTATTTTTTGTTGCTATTCAGTGTTTTCGACTATTAATGTTTTATTTTTGCGCTTACAACTAAAAAAATATACGTTGTAGAATACAATAATAAGTACCTAAACTACTAATTAGTATAGTAGGAGTGTATTGTCATTTATGGCAAAGTTTTGCGAGGATTGACGGATAAATGGTTGCTACTCTTTCACATAATAGCTGCTAAACGAATTTATATAAAACTCCACAATGATATACTTACTTTATATGTCATAAATATACATAATATGTAAAGATTTTGTCTCATGCTTTTTAACAAGCAGCTGGAAGCTTTTTTATTAAATAGCCTTGAGCTCTTTTGTCAAAATCTATATTCTCATATAAATATTAAAACCTATAGGCGGGACCATTTCTTAACACCAGTAATCACCTCCGTTTGCCTTGCAATACAATAATAGAACAACAAAAGTAGTGGATGTAGCTGGAACCCGTGCAGCTAATTTCAAATTGTAATGCGGATGCAGATAAGCTGTCGTGCCCGCCGCTGTTGAAATTCAATGAGCACGAGGTCGTTGCTGTGTGCCAAAGACATTATCAGGCCCATCATTACTGTGTGCTCTCGACTGACGCTAACTGCATTGTTCGTCACTCTTGTTTTTCAACTGCTTTTTAATTTGCGTATATTCTTACAAGTAAGCGCTAGTTTCGGTTGTGTGTGTTCCAGTTCCTTACCCTGGCCATAGAATTAGTATTAGTTTATTTAAGATCACCGAATAAGCACATGATTCTCCTCATGATAAGAGACAACCGTGTACTTTGGACACAACAGATGTAACCGGTGCGTCGATGTCCTGAGATCGGGCTCTTAAGTCTATCATGCAAGTCTACTGGTTACCCTACCGGACCGGAACATGAGAGAGTCATTATGGCGGAATAGGTAAGGCGTCACATCCCTACCCGGACAAATTGCTGTATCTACAGTACTCTACCATAAGTGGTCTTGTTCGTGATGACCTAATTTACTCTTACGAGCTGCGTGGCAGAGAGTCAGTGGTCTATTCTACTCAGTGGGCCCGGACCAACACGGACATCACGGAGGCAGAACTATAGTACCTATATCTACTGACTTTTTAAAATCAATACTTCCAATTCAATACTTAACACTCAGTTATTTCAATGAAATCAACGTTAAATCATCAAATGGAACTTACGACGTCTGGTAATGAGAACCCCATTGCCTAGTGACAGACCTAGAGAGACTAGAGACCGAGATAGACCTAGTTATCTAGTGATTTGAATTAATTATCGGATGGGTTGAGTAATGTTGATGTTAATGATGCGTTAGGTACCAACCTGATGCCATGATGTTGCAAACTCTTGCCTAACCACAGATGAACCACAGACCCAGCCATAGAATTGCGACGCACCGATAGCATCGACAGTGGTTATAGCTATGTGTTCCCTGTCGCTTACTATACGGGGAGTAGCGTATTTTTTTTTGGTCTTCACTTTCCCAGTGATGGTCCAGGCTCCTCTTCCCCTGTTGGTCTGGGCTTATTTGCAGTATAGATCATCTGTCTTCCTGCCATCCAGTTCGTAAAAGGCGAGTATAGTCTTACCGTGACATCTTATAAGGTGGTAGAGTTTCGCAGCGACTCGCCCGGATTGGTACCACCGTTTTAGTTATTCCTGCCGCCATAACGTCCGTTAATGTTCCGGTTCGGATGGTAAAGCAGCCGGTAAACAAAATTTTGCTCGCGCCCAAACATCCCAGCCTCAGGTTGGCAACTCACCATTACCACGCTTAGATCTCTATAGACAATGTAAATTTCTTACCATCAGGAAATCCGCCTGCTTGTTTGCCTTCCAATATCATACAAAAAATAATAAATAAAAAATGCCTAGAAATGTCGTAATAGCTTTGAAAAAGTTAACATGGTGGTACCAATCTGAGCGAGTCTTCGGTACCTACCTAGTCTTAAGATCCAATAATAACCCAGTATTACGTATATAAACAACTAGAATATTCTACCAGCGGTCGATGAGGTCATACTCCGTCGCTACAAAGACGGAGGTACCTATTGGTAACATAAAAATTTAACCTGAAAATTAACATCTTAATAATTAGTTGTATGACGTAACAGTGTTTAAGGAAAACATTCCATACTCAAGGTTAATCACGAAACATTAAAATAACGTTTATGTAACAAACTGAACATCACATCTAAAAATACACAAAGGCGGCACACTCTAAATAGTGCCGCCTTTACGAACTCGCACGAATAGAACCGAGTTTTAAAATGTTATTCCACACACACACAGTTGTACTTGATACGTATAAGTGAGGTTGGAGTGTCTGTGTGCGTTGAGAGGGTATCGTTTTATAGTCCCGGTCGTGGAAGGGTCAAGTGCGTGAATAACCGCTTTATAAAGACGTCGGCAGCCGCCATGTGACGTGAGAACTGATATGATGACATTATTATTGATTTCATTCGCAGTCCATTGTTTCCAACGTCGGCACTGAGTGAAGTTCCATTATGATGAGGCATAAAGTCACAATTTTAGTGTTTCAGACGTTCATGTTCCTATAAATGTAACCTAATAAATGATATTGTAGTACAAATGCAACAAATTTTTAAGCTTAAATGCTCTAATTGAGGTAAGGTAAATTGCATAAAAAAAAACAATTTAAATTCTATTATTACATAATTTAGATACTTAAACTAATAATTAAAGATCATTAAACAGCAAAAAATATTATTGAAATATTTTTTTTTTCGAAAGACAGCTAATGTTAACGGAATGTTTATCAACATATTTCGGAATCATGAACTGCGTTTCCAAAAAAAAAAGCCATAAAAATCCGTTCGTTATTGGCCAAATAATCGCGTAACAAACAAAATGTGTTGAGATTTTATTGAAATTGGTTGTAAGATAAGATCGGACCTAAGCCAGTAGGGAACCGTTTTCTATTTAAATTCACAAATTTTTATACGAACGCTGCAATATTAAAAACATATTAAAATATTTGCACACCACAAGTTGGTAGAATATGTAGGAAGGCTTAAATAATTTTGTAACATCTTTGTAACACTCATATTCCGCAAATAAATAAAAATAAAAAATAAAAAATTCTTTTCTTTTCAATAAATGCACCTAGAGCAGCCTTTCCCAAAGTGGGCGATAACGCCCCCTTGTGGGCGCTGGAAGCCTAGAGGGGGGCGGTATAAATCTTGAAAAAAATGTTTTTTTTTAAACTAGGCGCAACAAATATGTTATTGAGGTTATTGACAAGAAAAAAAGAGGGGGGGTGGCGCTACAAAACAACTGATTTTCAAAGTGGGCGTTACATGAAATAAGTTTGGGAACCTCTGACCTAGAGGTATCTTCTCGCTGTGTTAAGATGAATTATTATGAGATCAGGCTATTTATTGTCTTTATTTGACTTATTAGTTGTATTGTGTTTATGTCTTAGATATGGATATAGTAAGTTACGCCCGCGAACAATTACTTCATTGGTGCTCCGCTCCTATTCGTGTTAGTGTCATGATATACTTAGACCATATATGCCTTGTGCAACAAATGGGCTTTTTAAAACTGATTTTTTTTCAAATCGGACCAGTAGTTGTAGTTGTAGTTCCCGAGGTTATCGCGTTTAAGCAAAGGATAAAACAAACTTTCCAGATTTATATAATACTCTAATTATATTCTGTTAGAGTTAGAATTCTAACTCTAACATAATGTTGGGCAGTTAAATCGATTTTATAATTTGAGTTTCTTAGGTGTACATACTGCAATATTTTGTCTGTTCTCTACTCTCTACTAAATAAAAAAAAAGTAAGCCATGCACTACGGCAAGAGTCTATGTAGCCCTGCGTATGAAAAAGTCGCAAGAGATGTCCAACGAGAAAATTTAAATTATTTTTATAGTTATATTTTAAGCTTTCTAATGTTAATAAACTAAAGGTACCTAGCACTTGAAACTTCTGATATCTATGATTAAATGTTAAGCTCTGCGATATTCAATTTTTTCTTTACAAATGCCTAAAACAAAACCTGTCATATAAACGAAATATTTGAGGAACTTCTTAAAATATTAATAATTTTCCAGAAGACTGAACGGCGACAAGCAATTCAAAGGCACAATATAAAATTTTGTTATTTAATTTTTTGTAATGTTTCAGAAACGTTTTCCTAGTGCCTAGTTATCGCCTTACCTAGTGGTCTATTTTTTTGGCATTTAGAAGGTAACAAAACAAATATTGGTGGTAATTCGCTGAGCACTAACTAAACTTATTTCAAAAGGTATACTATATTTTCCAAAGAAACAAAAACAAAAGGGCTGGAACATTTTCGATATATCAGATTAGTCCGGTTATGTCAACTCGTGGCGTTTTTCATTAACTGTTTTTCCAAGGAATAATTAAGCTGAAAACACATAATTGTCAGCCGCGACCGATATGTGTGTACATAATGTCCGCGGACGGTTTCAGCTGATATAAATCATAAACATCCAGCGCGCCAGAGATCTTTCCAACGTCCGAATGCATAAGGTCACGTCCGCGACTAACGTCCTATGTTTTGCTAGGATAAGTGTACTTTTATTATCTAGATACCTTGTACGTTGCAGCTATCAACCTCGTCTGTCAGCCACATCAGATAATATGTAGCTTTGAAAGCCTGTAAATACGTCACGTACGTGTTTTCTTTGTTTTCAGAAGATACAGATAATTTTAAAAAAAGTTTAGGGGGTTTGTAACAAATTACTTACTAACGTTATTCTATATTTTAAGTTTGAGTTTGACTCCGGAACAAAAGAAATAGCTCAGTACCTACTTAACACATGAAAATGAGTGTATTAATTTTAAAATATCTCCACGCCCATATCCCAGAAGGTGTAGGCAGAGACAGAACCAGGGCATCCACTACTAGCCGATGACACTAAGTCTCACAATGCGATAGGTGGCAAGTGTATTGCCAACCAGGCACGAATCTAATCTAATCTAATCTAAAAAAGTTATTTTTATTAGAAAATAGATAAATATACATTTTCTATTTTTTTTTGTTGCCCGGCCGGGATCGAACCCGGCATCTCAAGAAGTCGAGTCCGATGCCGGACCGCTAGATTACAGAGGTAGAGAGATTATTGTTCAAATGATTCTAAGGCATTCATATAAGATTAACTTTATTACGTGATAAAACATCGAACATGGACCCAGCTTTCGTGACAGTGAGTCTACCGTGGTCTGTACACAACGTAGGTGTTAGGAGTAGGTGTACCGCTGTCCTGTGGCCACGGTGTTGGACCTGAAGTAGTCTATCGGCTACCGCACGCTCCAAGTAACTACACAACAGGACCAAACACTGTGATTATAGCGTCAAATTTTTGATAGGTAGTTCCTCCGTTTTGTACATTCCAAACAGGAATACAGGACGATTGGCAAACTAACAGGCAGCGCGTGAAAGGCAGGAACAAATTTAATGTTAGTATGGCAGCCTTGACTATTTGGTACATTTGTCACCTCGCCAGATTATCAATTCCTTTCATATTTTATCTCTCACTGTCACAGCCAGTCTTAGAGGAGAATTAAGGTATAGGTATCTCTTACTCAAATTTGCCACTTATCATCATTATCATTTAACATATGCTTTTACCAATTATAATTATGAATGCTACTTGCACGTTATCCTTGAAACAACATAAAAGAAATTAAGGGTAAGCAATAAATAAAGAGTTCTCAGTAAGTAATCGCACTCGCATTTAGCCTACTAATTTATTCAGCTTAAAATTCTACGACGACATTCCAACAAAAACTCCCATAATAATGCAAAAGCTTCAAGAGGCACATACCATATTTGGTCTGTTAAAACGCGGTAGCGAAAGCCGAATTTCTCGATTATCCAATTTCTACGAAGTGCATAGTAGGGTGCGTGTGCGCAGCTCGTTAACGAGTCGCCGGAATCCTGCTCCGGTCCACAGACAACCGGTCAGGCTCGTAGGCGTATTTAGGTGCCACTCCATATGTACAGACCAATTTAGAAATACTTGTCATTGCGTCCAGCATTGACCTTATGACTTACAAATGATTGATCGGCACAGACCCACCTGGTTTCCTTGAAGGTGACTATAAGTGTTTATAGAATTGTCTCATGAACCATCAGTCTCAATATACTTTGCAGTTTGTTATGGAATAGTTCTGTGCCTTAATACAATGCCTACCCCATGTCAAATCAAATCATGAGCTGCGATAGTTGTCAGAATCAAAATTCATTAAAACCTGACTCCAGTAAGCTTTGTACGAAATTGAAGGTGAAATGTTTCTCTTCGTTCTGTTCTACTCAGTGTCACTTGACTCGTGTTTCAATGCAGATAAACTGATGCAGTCTCTCTTAAAATCTGTTGTAAGTATTAAGTCACATGCGAGATTGATCAAGACGCGTTATTTGGAGTGGAATTGTTATTCAAAGTTTTTGGTGGTTCTCTTTGGTTCTGCTCTGTTTACTGCCGCACGATGAGCATTTTCAGCTCCAATGCAATCATGTGGATATCCCACATTGATTGACAAGACAAGTAGAATCGTAGGTCAAGTATGTTCCTGGGTTTTCTCTTCTCATGTGTGAAATGTATGCAAATTATATCAATGACAAGTCAAAGTGTTAGAGTTTTCGAAAACGCCTGATGAACAAAGTTTTAATGAGAACCTTGTTAGTAACACTACTGTCAATGATAGTTTGACAAGTTTAATCTGAAGACATAAGATCAAATACTAGCATGACGATTTAATCTATGGATTAGAGTTTAGGCATTGTTTTACGTGCATAACCATTTACATAGTATATTATAACACACGCAAGTTGATAATATTTTTGTAAGATTTACGTAAGATTAGACTAGTTGCAAAATTTTAAGACTAAAAGTTAAATCTCATACCAAACTAATCACTAATAGGCCTTGTGAATAACAGTGTAATCATTTATCATGTAAGTTTTTTATATAAATATATAAATTTTATATAAATATATATAAGTAAGTCTTTTTACATAGTTTTTTGCAATAATCTGAAATAAGGTGTTTAAATCACACTCGGCGGACACCAACAAACCCAAGTTTATTGCGTTAATTTTAATTTCTGAGCAACAGCACGCGATATTTATATAACAATTATAATAATAATAAATATTCCTGGACAAGTTACACAAATTGAATCTAACCCCAAAGTAAGCAAATTATATGCTTGTGTTATGGGTGTTAGTCAACGATTCTTATACATAGAAATACTTAAATAGATACCAGAATAAATTTAATAAACACCCAGACCCGGAAATGCAGACATCTAAATGTTTATCACACAAATGCCTGCCCCCGTCGGGAATCAAACCCGAGCCTCGCGGATGATCGGTGTAGTTAGGCGTGTACGCTAGCCACTCGACCAGCGAGGCGGTCAAATACTAAATCATATTAATTATTAAACAAATACACAGCTTATTTGAAACATAGTAATCGCTAATTTGCTTTTAACATAACGGCCGTGCCGGTGCAACAGCGCCACTGCTTCACTACAAAAAAAACCTTTTATTTAGTTTGTTTGATACTTATTAATTCTTTTACTTTTCTTTCTTTTTCTTGATATCTTATTAATTACTAGCCGACTCTGCAAACTTCGTTCATTTGGCTTTCGATACACTCAGACTACATTGCAATAGGATACAGGCTTGAATATTGGATTTATAAATATTGGAATCGAGTTTGTCAATTTAGGTACTCTTGGACATAATACTGGCAAATTATTAACGTTTCGTTAAACAATAAATTACTTTGTCGGATTCATTTGAATTTATTTGTAACTTGTTGTCCCGGCGAACTTCGTTCCACCCTTACAGTTTGTATGGGGAAAAATAAAGTTTCTTTCCTTATAAAAACCTTTTTCTGACAATAACTAACACAACAAAAAAGAATTAGCCAAATCGGTCCAGTCGTTCGGAAGTTATGCGCTTACCAACACAATTAGCAATCCATTTTTATATTATTATAAAAAAATATATTAATGATCCGCTAGAATTATATGATTCCAATTTCCAATTTGCATAATATCGATATCAAATGTTTTCTACATCCGCATTTCTAGTTATTTGGTCACTTTATATTGAGTGCTAATAAGTCTGTAACACAATTGTATAATTTCTAAAAATACGGCTACGACTTAAAAAAATACGGAATAATTTATAAAGTATGTACCTAGGTAATACAAAATAAAAAGGAATAAATGAAATCACACTACGCGTTGATGTATTGCCAAATTTACGTTTTGTCTTTTACCCCTCTCTCAAGCGAACCCCTTTAGGTGAAAGTAGCCTTAGATAACATTTCTCAGAACTAAAGAAATTACCTACCCGCCAAATTTCGTTACAATTTGACGAGTATAATACAATATTTGATGTGAATCAGGATACAGACAGAAAATAAGCAGGTAAGTATCTTCCAGCCTGTGGTTGTGCATCTGAACCAGAGCACCCACGACTACCCGAAGATAAGTCCCACATTGCGATAGGTGGCAAGCCTATCGCCAACCGGGCAACGTTATTTTCATTAGAAAATTGAAAAAATACATTTTCTAATTTTTATTTGTTACCTAACCCGGGGTTCGAACCCAAGAAGTCAACCGCTAGACTACAAAGGCGATTTAGACAGAAAATAGAGAACACATATAATTTACAAAGCAGACATATGAAAGTGAATAATCGGGGAGTTGACATTCCACGACCAAATTACGCAAAGCGCAATTTGAAGAGTCTCCGACATCAGACGTCGGGCTTGACTTCATGAGGTCCCAGGTTCGATCCCAAGGTCAAGCAAGAAAAATTTAAAATGTGTATTTTCTAATTTTTAATAAAAATAACGCTGACCGGGATTGGACATATGCCCGGTTAACTATAGGCCTGTCCCGTATCACATTGTGCGACTTAATGTCTTCAACTAGTTGTGGGTGCCTTGGTTGTGCTTCTGGCTACCTCTTCGGGAATATGTGCGAGAAGATACTCTTTCTTATTTATTGCACTAAAACATATGTACATAGGCGAACTTAAAACCAATAAGCACTTTCTCCCAGTTTACACTGGCTGACGACGACAAAAACACAAAACAGTGGTGGGGTGAAGGCAGGTACATATTTGTTATTAATGCGAAATATTAAATAGTTATTGAACTTTTTTTATTTTTGTTTCATACATCAAACATAACCCCTAAACGGATTGGAGCGATATATTTTAGCACGTTAGTAATATTTAATCAGTAATTGAACAAATATTATTAAAATACTCAATGATTATTAGATATGTTCGAATTTCATTTCAAATGTTGTATCTACGGATTCCCTTTGGAGAACTAAATAAACAGCGTTGCAAAAAGGTTGTATTATTTCAACAACTGCTACCTTTTTTATGGTGTTGGTATAATGGAAAAAATACTTTAAATTAGAAACCTCAATGATCCACTACATGAAAGTGCTTGTACCCGTGCATAGTGGTCAAAAAGATTACACTTCACCCGATTTTCTCCGCCTTGATTTAGGTACATTGGATGTGTTATTTATTAAATTTAATAATTTGTAGCCTTTTTGTTTTTATAATCAGATCAGTAGTTCCGAAAGGTAACCCTACAGAAAAACAAAAAACTTTACCTCTTAGTATAATATTAGTATAGTTTACAGAGGAATTAATTTCCAATAACCAAAACAGTCTCAGAATTAGCATGGCTATAAAAGTGCTAATCGTCCAAGCATGCCATAGGACGCCTCTAACGGCCAATATTAATAATCAATCCTAATCCAAAACTCGCTGTTCAAGATTGATATTTTGATCAATTTTTGTGTTATCGCTTGCCAATAATATATCTGTGCACAGGATAAATATGGGAATGAGGTATAGGATAGGACGGCGGATACGCAGCTATCTAGATTGCTTGAAATCCATTAGAATGAGATACATTATTAACATTGGCCGTAAGTCTGTATTGTATTTCAAACTATGACTTTACTCAGTTTACTGTGAATACATTAAGGTTGTCTTTTGACACATCTAGTTAGTGAAATATTACTTTGTGACGTCATGGTAAGGTCCTTTTCATAATAGAAAAACCTGATTTTATAAAATTACATGGTCACTTTGAGGTAACAATGGAGAACTTTCTCCGACCGCAGACGTTGGATCCAAAGCAGTGGTGCATAGATAATTGGTACTTTGAGGAGTTATCTAATTGTAGGGCACGCGCCATATGGCAGGCATATGGTCAGAGCGAAGGATTCCATTTACGGACAAATAATGGCGTATTGTTATCAGATAATTAACGAAAAACAGATTGCATTCAACCTTACATACGAAGGCCTCCATTATCGTAACATTCTGAAAAAACGTTATATACATACCTATCTTCACGCCAAGTCTGTTACGGGGTAGGCAGAGGGTATCGAGTGCCAAACCTCACAATCCTGACAAACTTGTCTGACTTCTATAAATTTTAAAGAAAGAAAAAATTTCGCCCCAGACAGGATTTGAACCTGTAACCTTTCGTCTCAAGTCGACGAATGCTCTAACCAATTGAGCTACTGAGAATTCAAGTTCCGTGGCGAAATTTTTAATTCCTTTCTAACCCGTTAACGCGGGTAGTTATGTCCTATAGATACACAATTCTGAGTACCCACCAAATGAGTTCATCATTACAGATGAAATTCACATTTTAGAATGGCCATAACTTTCGTTTCTCGCAACACACGTCTTAACGTCTCGTTACAGGTTCAAATCCTGTCTGGGGCGAAATTTTTTCTTTCTTTAAAATTTATAGAAATTTATCCCAAGCACAGGGCAAGTGCTAAAATAAAAATAAGTTGTCTGACTTCCTCTGACATTCATAACCCTTTTTATGCAAACACGCCGGTTTCGAAGACTCTTGATACTTGAAAAAAAACTTTGAAAAAACCATAAATGCTTATAGGTATCAGTATTATTTCCATCTTGCTAAATGTCCACCTTCATAAGCAACTTTATGGTATAAGTCATAAGGTTGTCTTTCTCCGATGTCAATAAGTACCTATTATTGTAATAATACTGCTTAAGAGCTTATGGTAACCCCCCAGATCACAACCATCACAACTAAACGGGTGGTACAACTGGGATGAAAGCTGAACTGATGATGAGTTGGAAACAGCAATCGTATCATCGCCAGCACGTCACATGGACAACATGTGGCTGGAGGATTCCGTTTATGGCGAAATAATGGCGTATTGTTAGTGCAATGAACGTTGCAAAGATTGATGTGTTTATTCGCAGATATCTGATGAAACAATGGTTGCGAAACGCTGAGACAAAAACAGCTACCGACCAACTTTCGATAATTGTCACTAATTTTTAAAGAAAGAAAAAATACTCTTCATTCAACCTTTTAGCGAGTGCTAACCTTCGTGTCTATTATTTCTTGAAAGCTTGTGAAAATATATCCTATGCACGAGAAAAATGCAACAATCAAAATAGTTTCATATTTGGACTAATTCCAAAAAAAAAGACGGGAAATCTTGAATATTAACGTTAGTGCATTTTTGATATTATGGAATGGTTAGGGAATAGGTAATTTTGCATGAATTGCTATAAGTATGAGAGTACTATCATTTATGTAGTAGGTTTAATGCAATAGTGTTGTGCTTAATCGGACATTTTTGGGTTCCCACTGCAATCGTACAATCCGTAAAATGTACTAGTACACCCTATTAGTACTGTTAGTATCTACCTATTAGTATTCTATGCTAAACCATGAAACTGCAATATGCTGCCTACCTACTAGTACGGCCACTTCATAATTTAGCTCGGTTTTACTTATGAGATAAAATATGATGAAACATTTAATTTTTCAAACTTATACATAATTCAATTCACTATATATGTGTATGTCGATTTTCCTTCTACTATTATTTCCTTTGTTAAACTTACAACTTCTTCGTAAATAGCTAAACTTCTTCACAATGTTGTACTGTAATTTCTATTAACTGAGTCTATGATATACCTAGAAGTCACAAACAAATTAAAAGATGTTTTACTAAACTAATATCTATTTTATCTACCACAAACTGGAAAGCATTCAAAGCAAGAAACAGTTTACACTTTACAGTACATTATTTAATACCGCAGAACACCGCGAGAGTCCGAATCGCAGTAGTTTATGCGATTGTTTTACAGTAACTCGTACTGGTATTATCCATTGAGAATCTTATACTGTTCGGAAATATGTAAGCAATACAAAAACAGCAATGAATCCACGTTTTATTTTAGATCTTGCGCAAGCGACCTGCGCCGCCGTGTTGCGTTCTGACGATCTGACGTGAAATTAGAGGTTTTAACCCATTCCAAAAAAAGTGCGCAACGCCGCTAAAGAAGTTTTCACTTCAAAAAATAGTTTAAACTCAGCATATTTTAACCACTCATTTCATCACATGCAATCAAATTTCAATTATTCAACCATTCAATAGTAGCTTGAACAGTCGCTCTAACTCGAATTCTACTTGTGGTGATTTTTTTTAAATAAAACTGTTAAAATTGAAAATTGATACCTTTTTTATTTGTATAGTGTATATTGCTGACAGCGAACCCGGAGTAAAAGAAGTACTTTGATAAAAAATAAAAACCTGTGCAAAACGAAACGATCTTATATGATGACTGATGAATAATCCTATGTTTGATTGGACTATCACAATAAGCACAATCAAGCTTTACTTTAAACCATTTATTTTAAAACTAAAACGAAGGTGTTATTTTTCAACGGATGCAAAAAACGGAGAAGGTTCCAAGCTGGACGTGTATTTTTTTATGTGTACTGTTTTGGTCCGGCCTCCTTTGCAAAATAGACCATCTGCCTTCCTGCCAGGCAGCTCGTAAAAGGCGAGCATACCTCCGTGACATCCTGCTATATGGTAGAGTTTCGCAGCGACTTGCCCGGATTGCTACCACCGCCATACCTATTCCTGCCGCCATAACATCAGTGCTGCCGTTAAAGTGTTCCGCTCTGGGGGGTAATGTCGGTAAGCTTACTTTTGCTCGTGGTCTAACATCCCGGCTTCGAGTTAGAAAGTTAAGAGGAAGAAACTTATCTCTACATGTCATCCGACTTTTTTTACAGCACCAGCTACATAGTTTATTATTAATAGGTTTATGGTTGTGTATGGTAGATAGGGTAAAACTCGATCGTTAAAATTTTTGCTTAAGTTAATAAGTGCTAACCTAGTAGTAAATATATTTAAACGAATTTATATGTTAAAATATATAAATAACAAAAATAAAAAATACAATATATTTAATGAAGTTAGATATTTGCACACTACAATGTGGTAGAATATGTTGGTATGAATAAGTATTCTGTAACAACTTTTAAACACACATATTCCGCAAATAAATAAATTTCATTTTAAATGCATCTAGGCATCATTTTATATAAAAACGTTTTTGGTAGGATTTCATTTTGTATGTGGTTTAGGACTAGGTATATGCTACTACTTACTACATATTATCTTACTACGTGGTAGAAAGCTATGTACCTAGATGCTCGCTTTGAATGGCGCCATTCCACGAACAGAGCGTCAATTCTCGCTATTGTCGTGTTCCATGATAGAAGTTAGGGTAAGCGGTAGAATCGAACATGAATATTCCAGCCGTAAGATAGCGACGCGCTCATGTTTTGGCACGGACTAATAAAAATTGCAAGTTTCAGACTTTTTTGTTGTTTTTGTACTTATATTAGTTTATATATTAGTGTTGAGCTTTCTGGTACTTTAGAAAGTACACTTGAATTTTGTACATCGTAGTAACACACATCCATTAATTTGTACCTAGGGGGTATAAAAGATTCAAGTTTGATAATTGTTCGTCGTTTGTGTATATACTAATTTTAGCTTATGTAAGCTGCTATTGTGGTATGTAGCAAATTTCAGTTTTCTAAGATTTCAGGAAATATCATATGAATTTTTATGATCATAAGTGAGTGAGTGACGAAATGGGTAAGGATTTTTTTACTTAAGAT
>NJDC01011433.1:21518-36001 GCA_002245475.1 Calephelis virginiensis | reverse complement strand
CAAAAATGGTGTTTGTCTAGTCTAATCCAAACCCAAGGTATGAGTATTCAAAAACACGACGAAACGCTTTGAGAAAATATAGGTAGAGCCCTTGTGCTTCGCTTAGCTCGTCTTGGCGGGAGAACTTCCATGCCCTCAGATCATTAGTGCGTTTTATGTTGTTATTGTATTTGTTTTAGTTGAGGCCCCCCAAATTTTACAGAAATCATACATAAAATACTCATGACGCTTCTATGAACGTCTACATAATATATTTTATACGCGTAAATATTTTTAAACTCTACCACCAGATCGGAAAGCGGCCTTAACTTTTAGACTAAGAATTGACGGAGCGATGTTTACCCGCAATCCCCGCAGGCACGGAACGGTACGGAAAGGCACGGTTTTATTTCAAAACTCACGAGACTGGTAATTTTTCGCGGTTACATAGCCTTCGCGGTTGAAATCATTGCGCGCAAACGTGTACGATTCTATCGGAGACGGGTGACCGCTGCCGCGGGAATCGCAAACGACCACGGGCGCTGCGGGTGTAAAACGCGTCGTGAAATGTGCTGTTATTTTTTGCATATAAATCTACCTTCTCCAGAACCTGCGGGCCCGCAACCGCCGCGGGCGCGGGCAAATGCTCTTATCATCCTGTTAATTGAAACACTGTTGTTTTTGCATTTTTATAGCGTTTCTCAATTATTAAGTAATTGAGGTAGAAAAACAATAATACAAATTTTAATATCAGTAACATTGCAATAAACCCACTTCGATTTTAATTCCTTTTTTTCTTAAGATTATATTATCACATCCAGGCTCATTTTTGTAATATCGGTTCACGAATGACGGGGAAGTAGATTAACATACGGAAAAAACATAAAAGTCAAACTTACAACCTCTTCCTATTTTTGAAGTCGTTTACGTGGGATTAACAAAAGCCACTTAAGTTTAACAAAAAGTACTCGTTGCGATTATATAAATAGTTAGGTATATATCTATACATATATATTTACATTCTTGTTTATATGAACCTCAGGTAACACATAGGTCCCCTTTTATCTCAGTATAAAGTCATTTTATAGACAGTAGCAGTGAATATTTTTATTATCGTTTCGCAAATGTGACAAGTTTAGAGGGGTGGCTATTCCACCCTCGTTGCATATTAAACTTCGCGGCGTAACTTGAATTTCGCATTTTAAAGATGATGATCAATAACACTCGAATGCGTTAAAATTAAGCCGCCCTAGCGTCAGTGCTCGCCAATGCCGTGTTCCGGTCTGCAAAATAGGCCAGCAAGTAAACTTACTTATGCAGGACCTAATTTTGTAAGAATCAACCGCGATCATAACCGTATATACTTAAGATTTTATAAGTGTATCGCTGTCTCATGGCGACCGGTCTACCGGCTAACGTACCCTCCAGGCAGGAGCACGGCAGTGCCAGGAACTATCGTTATAGCAGAAGGAATAGGTAAGGCATTGAAAACCCGAGAAACTTGCAGCACAGCACTTCCACCACCAATATACAGGCGCCATGTACCTATTTCTTCAAAAAATCCTTCTTTTTTCTCTGTCTGAGCACTCTGCTCGCCCACTAGCCCGGTGACGTTGTAAAAGTCTTTATAACGTACACAACAGTAGACATTTCGGAAAAAAAATCCTTCTTCATCCTCCCAATCCCATCAAAAATATCGATTGCAGAAGTTGTTCAGACATAAATCAAGATAAACGCGCACCAGAGATACATTGTATGTAATAAATAATGGTTGGAACGGTGTCAGTTCACGTCATTGTTACCGGGCCGGCGAAATCTCTTCTAAACAATGAGCCGCTTGTGAAATATATGTCTTAGATGTCTTACATTCACTTGTCCATTGTTAAACCACATGAAAAGTGTCGAAACCTATAACTTGACAACTATTAAGTTAAAGTCAGTAAAACTGAAAAAAAAACAACTTAATTTTTTTATAAGATTTGGAAGGCAAAAAAGCAGACGGATTTCCTGCTGGTAAGAAATGCACGTCGACTTAAGACACCAAAGGTGGTAATGGTGCGTTGCCAACCTGAGGCCGGAATTTTAAGCCCCGAGCAACAGTAACATTACCGGATACCTTATCCTCCGAACCGGAACACGTCAACAGCAAGCGTTGACGTTGTGGCGGCAGGAAAAGGGAAGACGGTGGGACCAATCCGGGCGAGTCGCAGCGAAACTCCACCTAAGATGTTTCTAATAGTATAGGTCGCGACACGAAACTCTTGCGCTGAGCGAAACGTGGAGGGGATAGCTGCGCATGGGTACCGTCGCGCACGCAATACAAATTAGTAATTTAATTGCTTAATTAAAAACAGCAAAATAATGTTTTAATGTAAAGTCAAATAGTAAGTCTAGCGGTGAACAAAATGTGGAACTTAACTGCGTATGGTTACTGTCACGCACGCAAATATTACTTAAGTAATATTACTTCATGTTACCTACAATATAATTTTTAACAAGTTTATGGGGAGTAGAAAAATAAATACACTATCGGATTCAAAACAGTATTCCTTCTCGGCCTCGGCATTTTCACTGTTTAAAAACTGTTCAAAATTAATCAAACAGTGAATAAACTAACAAACACAACAAACAAATCAACAAAACAAACTTAACAAAAAACAACAACAAAAATTAACGATGACAACAAAACAATTCAGAACGCGACTGTACACTGTTTTTATTTTTTACTTCTGCGCAATAACGGTCAGCGCTCGAGTTTCGTGCCGCGACCTGTAAGTTACCACCATTTTGAAATATAGCTAATTATTCCGAAATGGTCCCACACAAATGTTATCAACATCCCACTCACTATCCCGCCTTACCTATCATCAATAATGTCAACACAGATAAAAATCCAAGCATAATTTCATTAAGTACTATCTGTCCCGGAGCCGTCGAGCCGGTGAACTTCTTATCGCTTGACATTACTAACATATGTAGGTATATCAACAAAATTAAAACAATGTTTTTCCTATTTTCCGTGCAATTTTCCCGTTTTTTTCTTCATAAAAACCTTCTCCAGACAATAACTAACACACAAAACGTTCATGCGTCATGCGAGAACGAATTGAGATGGAAATTAATTCATTTATATATAAAAAAGACTAGCTGACCCGACAGACGTTGTTGTATGTTAACTAAGAATAACGAATTCTTCAACTTTTAAACGACTTGAAAAAAATGAGGAGGTTCTCAATGCGGCGGTATATTTTTTATATGTATGTTCACCGATTTCTCCGAGGTTTCTGAACCAAATAGTTTTTTAGTAGGCAGAAGCACAACCAGGGCGCCCACGACTAGCCGAAGACACTAAGTCCCACAATGTGATAGGTGGCAAGCCTATCGCCAACCGGGCACATTTCCAATCCCGAGCAACATTTTTTTTCATTAGAAAATTGGAAAAACCCAATTTTCTATTTGTTGCCCGACCCGGGATTCGATCCCGGGAACTCATGCAGTCAAATCGAACAACTGAACCGCTAGACCACAGAGGAGATTCTAATTAGTCCTATAAAAATTTGATTCAGGTAGGCTCTTTAGTTTTTACTTTATGTGCATTTTTTATCTACTTTTACCTATGCCGATGTCTATTTTTATGAAATTAAATCTAGTCTCGCAAGTAGGTAAATTTGGTCCACTTAGGTGACTTAGTGACAAGATAACAGACACATCGGCATTCAGCAACATGCTATATATAGATATTTAGTAAGGTGATAAGGTATATTATAATAGCCTTATCCCATGCTATAAAGATATTTACTTTTAAGATTATTAAGTTAAATCATCATTAACAAACTTATTAAATAAAAATAACTACTTTAAAAAACCCGACTTCAAAACCTAAAAAGTAAAAAATAATAAAGGTTTAATATTAATTATATACCTACTACCTTTTATTTAAATGTGCTACTTGCTGTTCCCGCCGCTTATTGGCCGAGTAATAACAAAACAATAATACAAAAAAAAGCTTGCAGTTGGAGTACCTAATACCTTTCTCTTTTTAGAGTCGGTAAAAAATTACATAAAAGTTTGACAGTTTTTTCCGAAACAATTTGTATATAAAATGATAAAAAGAGTTTTTTAGCTTAATGTGCTTTCTTCTATAACATAGACAACGTTTTCGGTTTGAACTCAATAATATTCAAGACAAAAATTTAAAAAAAGTTACAAAAATATAGTACCTTCATGCCCAAATCACCTTAGCGGTAGCCGGTAGGCATAGGTACAACGAGGGCAGCCAGGACTAGGTAAGACATTAAGCCCCACAAAGTGATCTGTAGCACACCTATCGCAAACCAAACACTTATGTAATTCCGGCCAACGCTGTTTTTATTAGAAAATTGAAACACCTAACACAATTTTCTTTTTGTTGCGCGTCCTGGGAATCTAACGCTCATGAACTCATAAAGTACAATTTTGTGCTTAACGAAAATTTAAGTATCAGAATAATTTTTGAGCTCTTCTGTAGAAAAAACATTTTTTTTTTCAAATTAGAAAAGAAATTTTTTGACCTGAAACCTTTTTTTACCAAACTAAGCTAGCTCTCTATATGGCATAAATTTCTTGATCGTATCACAAGGACATAAATAAAGTAAATTTCAAACTAGAAATCACTGGAACTGGAATCATTCTCCTGTTAGAGGTGGTAATTGTAGGGCTGATTTTCCGATTTATATTGTAACGAAAATAATTAGTATCGACGCTCTAGGTTATGATTTATAAGCATTATTTTTATGCTAGCGACAATTGTATTAAAAAAACAAAGGCTTTTTTGTAATAAACATTAACAAAGGCTTTTTAAAGTAATCTTCGAATAGAAAAATGCTTAATTTTGGGTAATTTTAGCTTGAAAATTTCAATTTTTGTTGTTAATCCAGTAGCCCCGTTCTTCCTTCAGTGATTCTCTCTTTTACACTTTATCTCAGGTCCCTTAAAGCTCTATGTACAAGTTTCTAACTGTTGTCTTTTAAAAAAACAAGTAACTAATCATAAGTAGGTACATACGGTTCGCATACAGGACCTCCTGTCTTAAAATTGGTTAAAAACTAAAATGAATTTGAGTTTTTATTGAAAATGAATCCAAACAATGAAATATCCTTTTTTAATCGACTAAAACTAAGTTATCAATACGACTGAATGTTTCTTTGTATGTTTGTCACGCGGCTTGACTGAAATGAACTGAAATGAATGATTGGTATAATTTAGAAAAGGACCATGGTTGCAAGGTAGTTCCCTTGATTTTTTCAGTATAATAGGTATTTAAAACACAATCCAAAAGATTTCATTCGAATTCATTGACGGACTGGATTCCAAACCTCCACGACGGTATAATAAATCTAACGACGACGGCGGCGGTGCTCCGCTAGAGTTTCGGCGCATCGTTTGAAACATTTGTTTATGGTTGTGATTAATTTATTAAAAACTAGCTATCCCGGCGAACTTCGTTCCACCCATTCAGTTTGCATAGGAAAAATAAAGTATTGTTTTCCCATTTTCCCTGCAATTTTCCCGGTTTTTCTCTTCACACGAACCTTCTTCTGACACTAACTAACACAACCAATAAAGAATTAGCCAAATGGGTTCAGTCGTTCGGAAGTTATGCGCTTACCAACACATTTAGCGATTCATTTTTATATTATAGATAAGTGAATTTAATTTTAAATTGTTTCACTGTCGTATATGTAAAAATGTGTTCTTTGCTTTTGTTTTAAACTGTGCAGAAGTATCTTCACGCCCATATCCCCGAAGAGGTAGGCAGAGGCACAACCAGGGCACCCACGACTAGCCGAAGATACTAAGTCCCACAATGTGATAGGTGGCAAGCCTATCGCCAACCGGGCACATTTCCAATCCCGACCAACATTTTTTTTATTAGAAAATTGGAAAAATTCAATTTTCTTTGTGTTGGCCGACCCGGGATTCGAACCCGGGACCTCATGCAGTCAAGTCCAACACCCAGACCGCTAGACCACAGAGGCGATAAACTGTGCAAATGTGTAAAATTTATGTAGGTACCTATGATTGAGACTAAATCTGGATAATTACTATTGTCATATTCCTGTTCATGAGTTAATCCGGTAAACTCACGCATCGGGGTTACACCCTCGTGTTGGCAATGCACTATTAACATTTGCATGTTTATATGCAACATGTATTTCTTACTGTAAATAATCCGTTTGGCTGTATATCATTCTCAATTTTCTATGCCTAGTATTATAAATGCAGAAGTCTCTCTTCCTGTTAATTTTTAACGCTTACATCTTTAATGAAAATTTGTTATCACATAGTTACCCTAGTTCAAATCTAAGATAATATTTACGCTAAGTACTAAGTTGCAAATACTCGTATCTTGCTAAGTCCCTACTATCTTAATATTATAAGTACAAATCTAAGTTTGTAACCTTCCTACCGTGATTCGTGACAGCCCTTCTTTACCTACTTTTAAGAAAAGATTGAAGGAACATTACTTATCGTTGACACAATAACATACTCATATATTATCCTACTAAGATATTTTAATAATTATAATTGTACCTGTTTTTTTTTTACACACTTTATTAGTATATTTTTATTTATTCGTTCTAAGTATAGCTATAGTTAATTGTTTTTCCATTTTATTTTCACAGCTTAATTTTTTTTGGGTTGGCTGGAAGAAATTTCTTTAGTTAGAGATAAGCTCGCCTTTTGTGCATTTTTAACTTCTCGTGTATTTTGTGTATTTTAATTTTTGTGTGCAATAAAGTGTTAAATAAATAAATAAATCTAAGTTTGTTTGTTACACTTTCACGCGAAAAGTACTAAACGAATCATCATGTAATATTGTACACATATTCTTGGAGTTATTAAAAGTAACATACGATAGTATTATAATGACTTAAATGCGAGCGAAGCCACGGGTAAAAGCTAGTATTATATAAAATAACCCGACCGTTTAAAATCATCTATGACATTTTTACCATATGGAGACATTATGTAAGCCGCGTCGCAACCTATACGTTTCGGTTATGTGTACACCTTTACGAAACAACAAACGCAAGCCTTTCGTCATTTTCTTCACCTCGCGGTAAGGCAATACTAAGGGAACGAGTCTGATTACACTTATAAGTTACTAGCTGCTACCTGCGGCTTCGCCCGCGTTTTCACAGAAACCCGGTGTGCGATCGGGATTAAAAATAGCCTATATGTTAATCCAGGTCACAATCTATCTGTCTTCCAAATTTCAGACAAATCCGTTCAGCCATTCGAGCGTGAAAGAGTAACAAACATCCATACATCCATACTTACAAACTTTCGCATTTATAATATTAATAGGATAACAGCTCCACTAATGTTAAGTTAAAAAAAGTTGTTCCCCGTGTTGGTCCGGACTCCTTCTGCAAAATAGACCATCTGACTTCGTAGGCAGCTCGTAAAAGGCGAGCATAGGCTTACCGACGCTAACACCGTGACATCTGACTAGGTGGTAGAGTTTCGCAGCGACTCACCCAGATTGGTACCACCGCCTTTCCTATTCCTGCCGCCATAACGTCATGACGTGTTCCGGTTTGGAGAGTAAGGTAGCCGTAAAACTTACTTTTGCTCGAAGCCTAACATCCCGGCCTCAGGATGGCAACACACCATTACCACCTTTGGTGTCTCTAAGCGGCGAGAATTTCTTACCATTAGGAAATCCGTCTGCTTGTTTGTCTTCCAATATGATAAAAAAATACAGTTTGTAGTACTACGGCCTATGTTCACAACACTTTTGTTTTAAACATTTTAACAGTTCCACTAACGAACTGTTGTTTTTTATAAAGTTTTTATCCCTAAACAAGATTTCCATATTTCTTCTTATATTCAGAAAGAAAAGTATCATTTACTTAGTGCAATAAAATGTATATTTGTAATGCATAAATTAAAATATACTTAATTAGTGTCCGGTTGATCTTAAATAAACACTCGCGAAATACGTGCTATAATAAATCACTGTATAAAATTGGATGCTTGACCAATATCATGCCGCCACGTTAACCACGTGAAGTGGTTATATATCAAATTTAAGCTGTGTTTAGTTAAACATGTGTGGGTTTTTCTTGTGGCAAGACACTCTCCTGTGTCTCTCCAACTAACTGTCCTGTGAGTTTAATCGAAATTGATTAAGCATAATTTCACAACACCTATTGTCTCAAAATTATATTTAGTTCGCTAGGTATCTAACAAAAAGTTACTTAGTTGAATGAGTCAATTTAGATTTTTTCTAAAATAAAATAGCCTAACTTACTTCTTATTATGTTAGCTGCCTGTGAGTGAAAGTCCCGGCAGCATTGGTCCAGCTGTTTAGAGATTAGCTGAAACAAACACTTAGACAGACAGATATTAATTGTTAAAAAAATATATAAAAAGGAAAGATTTGTGTTTTTGTATTTTTGAATTTTTATAACGAACAGAACCAAAGACGATCGATTTGAAAAATTCTTTCACCATTAAAATGTTCCATTATCACAGAGTAGCATAGGTTATTATTTTAATTGAAAAAAGTAGAGATCCCTACTAAAACTGCAATAATGTAACTCAAGGTGTAAAGCAAAATTTTGCTATAAAATGTAGTTAGCTATAAAACCGTGAAAGATACAAGAAAAAATGTTCTATAATATAAAATAACGTATCAATATCTTCAAAAAACTTGACGACACCACATTTCTAACTACTATATGTATTTAAGGTAATATACCTAGTTATTTTTTTATATTTTAAGAGTTCAAGGAAACGCTGACCTTATAATCCATACTTTCATACGAATCCCAAAATGTGTAAATAATTTCTTATTTAAGACTCTTAATATCTGTAGATTACATTTTGAATTATGTAAATAGAACATTTAATTCAAAAGATATTTAAAAATTCAAATTTACATTCAAAAGGATTTAAAGAATTAAATCTAATTCATTCCTCTAACAGAAAGACTCGCCCAGGCTGGCTTTTGGACTTTTTTAAAAATCCCCAAAACCAAAACCCAGCATGGTTGGGATTTTAATTAATAAAAAGGCTATAAGTTTGTAAGAGGAATAAATTGGATAAATAGGAAAAACAGTACTTTATTTCTTCCTGTACAAACTGTCATTAGCTCATATTTTTTTAAAGAAAGGAAAGTTTCAGCTCTCTCGGCGACGAATGTTCTAACCATGTGATGATTGATCTCCCGAGGAATCGAATCGTATGCTGTAAAAAATTTCAATTCCTGTTTTATCGATTTCGCCGACAGTTATGCTCCTTAGCTACATAGTTCTATGTGTCATATA
Source organism: Calephelis virginiensis (assembly GCA_002245475.1). Classification (NCBI taxonomy): domain Eukaryota; kingdom Metazoa; phylum Arthropoda; class Insecta; order Lepidoptera; family Riodinidae; genus Calephelis; species Calephelis virginiensis. The sequence continues at coordinate 26,705 of NJDC01011433.1, read as the reverse complement.
TATTAAATACTTCACTAACGAGTTGTCATTGCAGACGATTTTCACATTTTTTTTAGGGAAATCCGGTTAGAGCATTAGTCCGCACGAAAGGGTGCAGGTTAAAATCCTGTCTCGAGCGATGCTCTTTCTTTATTAGAAAAATTGTGAAAATGTATCCTGATCACGGGAGTAGTGTTAAAATTAACGTATCTGTTACTAATAATTGTCAGGCGGTACAAAGTTCGCTAGTTCGGCTGGTAAATGGAGAATATTTCATTTTTTGTATTTAATAAAAAGCCCCTAAAACTAAGGCACCACTTTGCAGAATTCCCATAGTAAATTGTCCATGATGAATATAGGCAAATTGACTACTAGAAATCTTCTGCTAGTTTTGGTATATACTTACGTATACATTCTTAATATGCATTCAGTAAAAAAGTGCAATTTTATTTACTTGTAAATAGTGTAGACAATTCATCCATATCCTTCGAACTATTTATCCTTAGTACTCAAACTAACACACACAGTTTACAGCGGGCTCTCTCCCGGCAAGCTCACTGCGCTCACTCCGTTCACTCAACACTAGTGTTCAATGTTCTATCTTGACATAACCAATTCTTATGCTACTCGAGTTTATCGTAAAAAAATATTGGCACTGCAGTGCCCACGTACTGTCAAGTGCTTAATAGAAATAACTAACACTGTAGAAGTCACCTGAAATAAAAGTGTAATAAGTATAATGTTGATTATTCAAATTAAACATATTTCTTTATATAGACAATAGTGTCCACGACAGGTAGATATGTTGAGAAAATATAGAAAAACTAAGAATAGTATCATAGTTGTTTTTTGCTACTGACATTATGAATTTGAGTTAAACTGTGAGCATTAGGAAAAGGGTAGCTATAAGATGTGATTCTTAGTGTAAACATTTTAGGTGAATTTTGGCACACACCTCTACGTACACCTCTTGAACAGTCTCAACTCCAAACTAGTTAGGAAAAACCCTATCTAAAGGTATAACATGACATTATTTTACCTACGCTCAGCTCTATACTAATATGAAGTTTCAACCAAACGGTTTAAGTTTTAGATTTTATTGACATGCATGAGTTTTTTAGTAAATCGGATTTATTCGACCAGCGCAATATGAACCTTGACTACACCAAATAAGTTTCAATTTCACTTGAAATATCATTACTTATTCTGTTGCGCCACGTTGATTTTGCTCTCGTTCTTATTGCCCGCGTATAGGAAGAGTAAATTAGTCTTATGTGGAAAATCATGTAAAGCTGGCAGTCCCGCATCATTCGATTTCTAAGTTTCTCAAAAAAGCTGTCCACAATCACTGCAACTTCTGGAACTTACGAAATAATCACCCAATTTTAAAATATTCTTCGAATTTAATCGATACAATGGCACAGTACCCACAACAGCAAGCCAATACCAATTATCTTGAGAAGCACGTACACTTGGTTACAATCAGAGTCTAACACTTCATTGCACCCATATGAGTGCGAGTTCCGTGTTCCGTAGATAAGGGAGGGTGAATTTATGAAGCCGCCGGCTTTTCAATTTCCGCTCCCCACGCCTGCCGTCCCCCCGACGTCCCCCCGACGTCCCCCTGACACTTCTGGCTGTAATTTTATTAAAACACGACAGACCGTGACTCGGACTGAATTTTTATCTTTCGTTTGAAATGCGTTTTGTACCCATCTCGGCAAAGTCCATTTTCTGATCCCTATGAATTAGTTTATGTGATTTCAAACTTAAATCGTCACTTAATACCTACCTACCTACTAACATTTTTAGATTTAATTTGGATTAATTGTGATTTTATATTTATGCTAATATGTTGACGTATGCTATAATGTTAATTTGAATTTAATGAAATATTGACAGTTAAAAATAAATTAAACCGCCAATATCTTGCATAAATAGTAATTACCAATCTCGTAGATATGTTACATTTATAGATAATAGAGACAGATTACACCTAAGATTAAATTAAAAAGCAGATGGATTTCCTGACAATGATAAATACCTTTATGTTTCCTAGAAACATCAGAGGGCCGGGGAATTGCTTCAAGACAGAGTTTGAGGACAGGAGAATATACTTGATTTTAGCCGACTCCGACCGACCGACTTCCGCGATTACTCCGCAAACAATATATTTTGGATTTTGAAGATTTATTTTTTTAAAACAGCCACAACCGTATACGGCCCCATTAAAATTTGACCAAGATCCGACTACTGCCTAGTTATTGTAATAAGTTATAATTAATGATGCATAGTTTTATTTTAGGGTTGATTTTTATTTATTTTGCTTAAATTACGTAACAAGAAGTTAAGAATTAGTAAAGGAGTTACTTCAATACAAATTTGTTCACTTTGTGTCTTGTTTTTTTTTTGTAAATTAGCCATTCTACGTACATAGGAAGGCAGAAGACATTGGGTGGACGGTGACTTTGAAATTTTATGTGTTTTATACCAAATTCTTGTCTGTTGCTTATAGAATACGTCGGCCTATGTTTTAACTATCCGTTTGCTTAAATACAGAACAGAAAGTATTTGGGGACTCCAGTCGACAACGAAAATGAGAACTCCTCTTAACAGTTGTAAGCATTCTTTAGAATGACTGAAATAAACAATGGGATAAATCATATATTTTTTAAATTATGCATAGTTTTTGTTCGTATGTCTTACAAACGTAAAAAAGAACTAATACATTGACGAAACAGTAGTGAACGTTATAACATCGAGCTATTAACATTGAACAATGGATGGTGACGAAACAGTAGCTAACAACAACATCCCGCCATTCTGTATCAACACTAAAATAAATGAATATAAACCTAAATACAAGTAAATGAACGTTAATGGAAATAACCATAAAAATAGATCAAAATAAAATTCTTCACACCTGTATCCCCGAAGAGGTAAGCAGAGGCACATCTATAGGCACCCACAGCCACCTAAAGACACTAAGTCCTACAATGTGATAGGTAAAAAGGTTATTGCCAACTAGGTACAAATATAATCTCAGGCATCGTTGTTTTTATGAAATCGTTTAGGAAATTGAAGGACATAATATACTGTTTTGTTGCCCGACCCAGAGATCGAACCCAACAGAGGCGCTAAATAGACGAATTAATGATAGATGGACGATGAATGGATGGTATGAAGACTATTAGTACACAATCAACAAAAAAAATAGGTTAGCAGAATCGTTATACCAAATATGAAACAGAATGGAAACTACTCGTACCTGCAAACGTTAGAAATGGCACAATCTCACAAACTTTGGCATCGACGAGGTCCCTAACCGGCAGTCGCTTAAAAAGTAATAAATTACCAGTGAAATAATAAGTTTAATAAATAAAATAAGAATTAACAAGAACCTTTTTCTATTTAAACAGGAACCATTTTCTAGACCTTCAAGTCATGTTGATGTACAGCTTGTGAACTCGGAAGTTATGGAACTGGTATGTTTTACAAAATCTTGTTTGTAGAGGTATGTCAATATCCACCATTCCACAAGTAATGAGTTTTTTTTCCTAGAGTCAACATGCTACAGTAAATCTTCAATAAAGAAGAGCAATTATGAGTGCTGCATCATGTAATAAAAATAATATTAGTTTAATTTTAAGCGCGTTTGAACCGATGACATTCCATCTTCAAATTTTGTTTTTATATGCAGCTCCATGCCGTGGCCGCCGTATAACTCAAGCACGTCGACGGCTATTGCAAAGGACGGCTATTGCTTAATGAGAATGTATGAAAAAGTGAAATGATGCTGACCTTTTTTTGATGACTTGACGCTCACTAGCATTTTCTGGAAATTTTATATATTTTTGATAATATCAGGATGATTTAAAGCATCTATGACTGCGTGAATTGCTCTCGAAGCCGAAGATTGCGAGAGGTAACATTCCACATGTTTGCCTGTTGGTCTTTGATAACTTCCGGTAGCAAGGAAGGATAAAGTACATAACATCTGAAATAAATAAATTATTTTATACCTAAACGCTTTGTTTAAGATTATAGCACTTAAACAAAAACATTTACCAATAGAAATAGGATTGAAATGTTACCTTCAGCTTGTTAGATATGCCACAAGCTCTTCTTTGCCTTGGTAGAAACTCCGAAATATCCTTCAAAATAATGTTAATGAATTTATCGGATAACCGATAGTTGCAAATAAATTGAGAATCACGGGAAAATATTTGCAATTCACGCAACTCACGCGGGGTTATTCGTTATCTCGCCCGACAAAAACTCTCCCGATCGGGCGACTTGGCACCTTGCAAATTTGGATTATATTTCTGTCGTGAACTCGCCCGACCATAAAAATGTGAAGTAACTTAGTACGGTCAACTACAAAAATAATTTTAAAAAAACGTATAATTTTTATGGTTAGACTTTAAAATAAAACGAAATATTATCATAATATCGTAAGCTTAGATACACTTCAGCAATTAACATCTCAAGTATTTAAAAGCAAATAACAATCAAAATCAAAGTGGTTTATTAGCTATGTATAAAAGTATGATCAACAATATTAAAATATAATCAACGACATCACGAAATATTTGGCATTATTAGTACCTAGATATAAAAATATGATTAACATTAAAAATAGAATCAACAATATCATAAAACGATTTGTCTAATTGTTATCTAAGTTTAAAATATAATCAAAGATATAAAATATAATCAACAGTGTCAATAAAACATTCTCTATGTTATTAAAAAAACGCGGAGTAAAGTACTCCAAGGTTCATCCTGGTGTTGTAAGTCTTTATTACAATGTGATACAGGCTATATTGTCAGCGTAGTTTTACTCCTACGTTAGACCGTGTTTATTATTAGGATGGTCTAAGTATAAAAATCAATAATATCACAAGAGTTTGAAGAATTTGGCTTAATATAACTAATTCTTACAAAACACAATAAAGGATGTAAAATAAGCCTTTATTTTGCTAATTCCGCGTAAGCAGTGTAACCGTTGTGGCAAATAATCCTCCAAACGACACAGAATGTGACAAGCCTAACTGATGTTCCCACCACCCACCTCCGCGACCAGAACACGACTATAAGAAGAGTTCGGGAAACAATATAAATTGTCACGTTCTTTACATGTGACAACCCTACCTAAAGTTCCCACCTCCCACCTCCGCGACCAGATCACAAATAGAGTCCGAACAC
>NJDC01011433.1:8299-21345 GCA_002245475.1 Calephelis virginiensis | reverse complement strand
AAAAAAAAAAAAACACAATAAAATTATCAATATAATCACATTACGATTTTTGTTCTTAATAATTATCAAAATAAAATATTAAAAAATTTATAATATCATACTTTCGACGCATAACTCAATACTTATAATTCCGAGTCTGAGTTCGGTAGTTGTGGACGAAATATGTTTATCAATAGCACAAGTTTCTTTCTTTTTCATCGTTATATTGGATCCCTTTAAGTATTAAGTTTGATAATAATTATCTTCTCGTTGTAATGTATTAAAAAAAATGAGCAATGCTTTCCGGTTTATTGTTTACTTTTTGTTTATAATAGCATGCCAGGTCTCAACCATATTTGTTGTACGGTGATGATTGTTACTGCACTACCATTTGGCAGCAAAAAATTAAGTTATATATATTTATATACATTTCCTTTTTAGAGTCAAAATATTTTTTTATGTTTTAATTTGTATTTATATTTATTTCGGCTATAAAACAAAAATAGTTAGTCAGTAGTTTTATTTTAGGATTTAACACAATGACAATTTATCTGAAGTCGATTTTAATATTTAGATTAAATTTTATTTATCTGGCTATACTTTATACGAGCGTGCGAGTTAACGACAGAAATATTACGTAAATTCTAAAGGTGCTAAGTCGCCCGATCGGGCGAGTTTTTGTCGGGCGAGTTGACGAATAACTCCTCACGCGCTTGACGACGCTTTCGTAATTCATCACATTTTTTCATTTTATTAGATATATAAACAATGCACAATGTTGGAGCAGCCATTTTTAATATTAATTTTACTTAATGGCGATGAAAACGTTAATTAATTATAAACTCGTTGTAAAATGATGACTCGCTTGTGTAGTCGGCTGTAAAATAGAAGCTTTTAATTTTGACACATAAACTCGTAAGCACTCAAAGTCGAGCGAGTGACGTCACTCTTTTTGCTTAGTGAATACTATGTAGGGTAGAGACTGTCAGACTGTTCAATCTCAGAATATTCCAAAAAAAGCCGTTTACTCACGCGGCGCCACTGCCGCACGGCCGAAGTCCGTGAATATGAATTCGTTACTTGCCGTAGGCACATCGATGAACTGTATGATGTTTTGCTTCGTGAATAGCCCTGCTGTACCACCATGAACATCGCTTACGACGACGGTAGACAGGTCGCCTAGAAAGAATACGTCGAAGATTACCTCACGATCAATTTTTTCCGTTAGTTCCGTAGCCGAATGGTGTAAAACAGAACCTTGGATATTCGTCATATCCGTCTGTTCTTCCGTTAGTCACATGCCCTTTATTCCCAAAATACTTATTGGGTGTAGACCTAGAGACCTAAACAAAAAATTTTTGGTATGTAGATGTCATTCAGTAAATCGCATTACATTCACCAATGCAATGGAGGACGCTTTTAAGCTTCTGGAGTGGAAAGGAATGGGCATCAACATCAACGGCGAGTACATCACTCAGCTTCGATTTGCCGATGACATAGTCATAATGGCGAATTCGCTGGAAGACCTTAGTACAATGCTCGAAGACCTTAATCGTGTTTCCCGGCAGGTGGGCCTTAAGATGAACATGGACAAGACGAAAATCATGCGGAATATCCATGTAGCGCCCACCCCAGTGTCAGTTGGGAACGCGATCCTCGAAGTTGTCGACGAATATATATACCTAGGACAAACTGTCCAGTTAGGTAGGTCTAACTTCGAGAAAGAGGTAAATAGACGAATCCAACTCGGTTGGGCAGCGTTCGGGAAATTGCGTAGTGTCTTTTCGTCCGAAATACCTCAGTGTCTCAAGACAAAAGTCTTTAACCAGTCTGTGTTACCAGTGATGACCTACGGCACCGAGACGTGATCTCTTACTGTGGGCCTGATAAACAAGCTCAAGGTTGCACAGCGAGCTATGGAGCGGGCTTTGCTCGGGGTTTCCCTGCGACATCGATTCAGAAATGAGGAGATCCGCAGGCGAACGAAAGTCATCGACATAGCCAGCCGGGTTAGCAAGCTGAAGTGGCAGTGGGCGGGGCACATAGCGCGGAGAACTGATGGCCGTTGGGAAAGAAAAGTTCTCGAGTGGAGACCACGCACCGGCAATCAAAGCATAGGACGGCCACCCACGAGATGGACTGACGACCTTATGAGGGTCGCGGGGTCTCGCTGGATGCAGGCCGCTTCCATCCGGTCGAAAGGGTAGGCCTATGTTCAGCAGTGGATGTCCTATGGCTGAAATGATGATGATGATGATGATGATATATATTGAATAGGACAGATACTAATCTGTCGCTCTGCCAGACAGCTCGTAATATGCGGGTAGGTCTAGGTTTTTTCTGTGCAGCAACTTGCCTGGGAGGGAACCCACGACCTTACCTATTCCTACTGTCATAAAGACTCTGTCTCGTTCCAGTCCGGAGGCAGGGTAGCATGAAGACTTGCACAATAGGGCCTAGCATTCCAGTCCCCTAACAACGACTCACCTATAACATCCATGGTGTCTGGCCAGTGGTCTTTTTTAATCACAAATTTCACCTCTTAGGTTAGAAATTCCAAATTCAATTTTATACAGCTATTTTCACATGTATTTGTGTTTTGTAAAGCGTCATTAATTTTATTCTCTTCTGTTTTTTCTGTTTACGAAATAGAACTTGAAACACTTATCACGTTATTTACGAATACAAGTTCCACCGTGTACTGGTGCCGCGGACATGGCTCGAAGAGTAAGAGATTTGTATGGCACTCGTGTCGCAAAAGAAAATACGGTGGGGTTTATTGGTCCAACGATTTCGTTCTGCATATGTTGTCCAGCGTAACAAACCCCGCCTTCAATAGCCTTCAACAACAATTGAAACTCTACCATCTAGTGAGATATCACAGTGCTAGTGACGGTAAGCCTATGCTCACCTTGTACGAGCTGCCTGGCAGGAAGGCAGATGTTCTATGTATTCTGCAAAAAAAAACCCGGACAAACACTTAAAATATTAGCTGTTCACGCACAAACCACTGAACAGATTTAGATAAAACTTAAAATGAACATACATCAGAATAACACAAAAACTTCACTTTAAAAAGATTTTGTAGATACCTTTTGTGTGGGCGATGCTGAGGGATGAAGCTAGTATAACACAAAAAACAAAATGAAGTTAACCTTCAGTCAGTTTATCATTACCAAGCCTTTTAGACATGGTAATTTTACATATGGTTCACTAAAATATCTTAGGGCTCCAACACAATGTCTCATTATCCTTATTACTGCGTCTTTCAAATAAGAGATGTAAAAAATTTGCACATCCATCGCAAAAACAGACGCAATTCTGAGAAGCTCTATTGTAAGCATTCCAAAGGCCTGCAATTTTGTTCGAACGTACATCCCCTATACTTGCGCTTAATTCAAAAGCTTTACTACACAAAGGATTTAAAACCCTACTACCAACAACTATAACCTAGATTTGGTTACTCCTTTTAACTATGCGGGATATCGAAACCCTCGTTTATTTGTCTGGCTTCAAACCTATTCAATATAGCTTGCAAGCGCTTGTAACAATATCGTATTTGAGATATCGAAAGCGCTGGAAGCGGAAAATATTTAACAAAGAAAGGTGGCCGTTATACAGCATGGTTTTCATTTTCATCGCTACTCACATTATTTTACCCTTTTGTGTCATTGTACACGAGTATTATCCATATTTAAAATTTGACACCACTACATGGTGTTTGTCTTTTTTAGTTTAATTTTAAGAATCTGAAAGAATATAAATTTTTGATCAACTTCCCAAGAGGAAAAGGTTTACACGTTTTATATTTCCTCTGTGCGTTCTTTCTTATCGGCGACATTTAGTGAAACTTCATTATTATTGCATTGAAACGTCTATTATAAACGCTACCCCGCTTTAAAATAGTAAATCGATATACAAACTTTCACATTCATAATAATAATGGATCTATTACAACGTTCGAACACTAGCTTAAATAACCTGTACCTACATTCAAACATTTATTAACATTCCGGGATTTAAGTTTTTTGGCAAAACTTCTAACAAATAGACAAAATTCCGAAAATGCCACCCAGTTCCAGTCGCCTGTGGGTACATGTTTCGTTGATTATCTTCAATGTGCAGAAGAACACTTAAACAACATATAAAATATGAAATTGATATGCTATGATGAACTCGTTCAATAAACATGTAATACACACAGGACTATGTTACCATGGGTTGTAGTGGGTTTACTTGTAGTGGGTTCGCACCTCTCATATATTCAGAAACATAAAGAAAATCCGGCAAAAGAATCTTAGCGGTTTGTCTTTTTTAAATTAGCTAATTGTGACAATTATTACAATAAATACCTATAAATTATGTATAAGTAATAACAAATTACAATGGAAAATAACCGGAAAATACAATAGGAAATACCCGAGTTTGAAACTCCCTATTTTACGATTTTTTTTAATTTTTTTTCTAGATGTTACCTTTGTAGTCTAGCAGTCCGGGTGTTGGACTTGACTGCATGAGGTCCCGGGTCCGAATCCCGGGTCGGCCAACAAAAAGAAAATTGGATTTTTCCAATTTTCTAATAAAAAAATGTTGGTCAGGATTGGAAATGTGCCCGGTTGGCGATAGGCTTGCCACCTATCACATTGTGCGACTTAGTGTCTTCGGCTAGTCGTTGGTGCCTTGGTTGTACCTCTGCCTAGCTTTTCGGGGATATGGGCGTGAAGATAATTTTTTTTTAGATGTTACCCACAACGCGCGCCTTTCTTGATATACTTAAAGGGATAAGAAAACAATATATGTCCTTCTCTTAGTGTGTGTAAAATTGTATCGCCACCGGCTTGTTTTTGTGTTTTTTGTGTAATTAAATAGATTAATGGGTTGGTTAATTAACAAATGGAGTACGCGATCAATCTGAACGGCCACACCAACGGCCATAATACGTCATCTGTGAAAAGATATTAAAAGTCGTTAACATTTTCTATGTCATTAATTCTTTGTGCCAAGTGCGAGCGCGATAACGATCAGACTGATGACCACCTTACCTACATTATAAGCCACAAAAAAGGCCCCAACCTTATTTTTAGTCCGGTAATTATTTTAGAATTTAAATTTAAAATCTTGAACATTTCTTTTGAATCTCTTTCTTATTTGGCTGTTTAGAATTTAAATTTAAAAAAGGTAAATTGTATCCTTCCTTTTTTTATGGCTTTGGAAAACGAACAAGCACACGGTTCTCCTGATTTCAAAAGACAAACGTAGTCTATAGACACCATAAATATTGTAGACGTGTCGCTGTCCTGTAGCCGGGACATAAGACCTATTAGATATACAGTCAACCGGCTTCCATACGGCGGCAGGAACAGGCAAGGCGGTGGATCACAATCCGAGCCAGTTGCTACACAATACTCTACCACCACTGGTCTTGTTTGTGATGACCCATGTCTCCTATGTTCACCTATCATAAGCTGCCTGGCATTGATGCAGATATTTTGTTCTACAGAAAGGTTTCAGACCAACACGGGTAAAATTCATCTCTCATTTTTGGCAATGTATGTTTTACCTACCTATGTGTTGTCAATAAAGAATCAGTCCGAAATACTTTAGATAACAAAATCGCATTGAAATCAGTCCATCCGTTCAAAAGTTGATATGCCAAAGACAGACACAAACACAGAGTGTGCGTCATACACACAGACACGACAAACTTGTAACACCCCTCTTTTACCATCCGGGTTAACCCCAGATATAGAAAACCTTACAAATTTTGAATCTTTTAAATGAGCTATTTACAAATATTACAACATTTATATCTAGAAAAGTATTTATATACATAGGTATTATTTACAAGGTAAAGGAAACGTAGGTACCTTTCTACTTAAATAAACTATTACTTACGCATACACATAAAAAAAGAGAAAATTGGATTGGATTGGTTTCCCCGCTTTGTACCGGGTCCTTTAAGTAGAATAGACCATTTGGTGTCCAGCTCACAAGAGATGAGCAAGGCGTAAGTGGTCATTACCAACAAAATCACTCGTGGTAATATGCTGTGCAGCAACTTACCCGGGTAGGGATCTACCGCATTATCTAGTCATGTTCCAGTCTGGACGGTCGGGTAGCCGGTAGACTTGCACTATTGCCTTAACGTTCCGGCCACATGACAGCGACGAACCTACAACATCTATGGTGTCTATAGGTTGCGGTTATCCTTTGCCTACAAGGGAGGCGCGTGCTTGATTGCTGTCTTTTGCCAAAAGAAAACTGAGACTTGAAATTGTTGGCGGGATCGAGAGAAAAGATATGTAGTAATTAGGTACATTTCGTCTATAAATTACTAAGAAGGATTATTGAATAAAATTAACAGATGTAAAATGAGCCTTTATTTTGCTAATTCCGCGTAAGTAGTCTAACTGCTGTGGCAAAAAATCCTCCAAACGACACAGAATGTGACAAGCATAACTAACGTTCCCACAGCCCACCTACGCGACCAGAACACGAATAGAGTCCGAACACGGGAAACAATATAAATTGTCACTTCCTTCGCATGTGAAAACCTTACCTAAGGTTCCCACCTCCCACCTCCGCGACCAGATCACGAATAGAGTCTGAAATCGGGAAACAAAACCACTTGTCACGTCCTTCGCAAACCGAGGCATCCTCAGGAAATCGACCGTACCGTACAAACGACGACACACGAGTTGACTCGTCGTAGTGGTCGTTCAGCTGGTGATCTTTTAGTTTACTTAACATATCGATGGGCGTAAGCAGTCGAAAGCAAGGGAGAAGCGTTGGTTGTCAGTTTGGACATAGCGAAAGCCTTTGATCGTGTGTGGTGCAAGGCGCTTCTATCGAAGTTTCCTTCTTACGGTCTTCCTGAAAAATTCCTATGAAAAAGCGTAGCATCAAGGTCGTTGTCGACGGTACGTGCTCGGAGTCCAAGCTTATCAATGCTGATGTTCCCCGAGGCAGTGTGATACTCTACCCTCTTTGCTCTGCCCTATTTTATTTCTTCTGCATATATCAATGACATGTTGCAGTTTAGTAACACCTATTGCTATACAGACGACACTACTGGAGAAGCCTTATACTTTGGCCGGCATAATATATCTCGGGAACATGTCATCGAGAGCCGGAACCAACTTGTGTCTAAAGTTGACAAACTTTGTTTGAAATTTTGTTTTGCGGCCAGCAGAACTAGCAAGACACAAGTTTGCGCGTTTTCCACTAAAAAGCCTTCCTTTGTCGCATCTCCTCGATTTGAGAGCGTTTCCCTAACTGCCATAGCCTGCATTGGTATACTCGGCATCGACATTTCGAGTGATGTTCAATTTCGTGGTCATTTGGAGGAGAAGGCTAATTTAGCCTCTAAAAACTTGGTGTGCTCAGTAAAGCGAGACTATTCAAGCCGACCCATAGCTTACAACTATGCAAACCGCAAATTCGGCTTCATATGAAATACTGTTCTCAACTCTGGGCAGGGGCTCCACAGTAGGTACCAGCTCCTTCCGTTTGACCATATTCAACGTAGAGCAACTCGAGTTGTCAATGACCGGGCAATTACCAATCGGCTTGATACCTTGGCGTTGCGTAGAAATGTTGGGTCCCTCAGTGTTTTCTGTTATCATGCGGAATGCTCTAAGGAGTCGTTTGGTTTAATTCCGGCCGCTGATTTCAACCTTCGGACATCGCGACAGAGTTCAAAGTGTGATGCCCATCATCACGATGCGTGACGATCTAAAACTTTGCGATTCTCAAAGACATTTCATACCCCGCAAAACACTTTTGTGGAATCAGTCAAGTAGGAACCGGGGGCGGTATTCCCAAACTATTACGAGTTAGGGACCTTCAAGAAAATAGCGTATCTACTCATTCCTTAAAGGTCGGCAACACATTTTTAATACTCCTGGTGTTGCGGATGTCCATGGACGACGGTGATCACTTTCCATCAGGTAACCCACTTGTCCGTTTGCCTCCTCTTGTATAAAATAAAAACACTTTGTTTATATATTTTAGATGCCGAAAAAGGCAAAGCAGGCAAAGTAAAGCAGGCATGTGGCCCCTTTGCCCGGTAAGTATTCACTTACAAGTTAAGTTTTTATATAATTTTAATTAAAACAATCGGAGATACCGTTACTACGAGGATCAAACTGAAAGTTCTTAGAAAATCAAAAACTAAGCATACTAGCAAGTTATTAGTTTTATTATAACTTTTCAAAATAGCGTCCATTTACATCAATACATCGCTGCATTCGATGGAACCATTGAGAAAAGCACCTTGCCCACTCGGCCTTAGGGGTCTCTTCGACGGCGTTTTGAAACGCAGCCACTGCTTCTTCGGCGTCCATAAAATGGTTTTCAATTTGCCGCCAAATCGTAAAACAAATGACAAATGAATGAAATGTATACTCAATATTATTGGAAAAGAGTTCTATTTTCAAAATTTAAACTTATTTTTTTTAATATAATGCTTTTAAGTTGCCAGTTCTAAAAACTTTCAGTTTGGCCCTCGTACCCCTTGACTTACGAATGTCCAAGATACGCTCTACGCACTTTGATTTAAAGTGTTGTTGTTTTAAAGTGTTGACTCCCTTTAAAAGGCGATTGCGGATGCGATGAGTTGCCATGCCAAATTTTGTCAGGAAATCACGGTAAAACTATTCGTCATTTTATTCTCTTTTAAGTTAAATTTAGAATGGAACTTGCAAACATGCAGGTACACAACTTATCTGTATAGGACTGTGTTTAGGTCTAGGATGTCTGTAGGTTCAGATCCGGATTTTCTTACGTAGTCTAACGGATAAAAATACAAATCTAGGGGTTCATAAAATAAAGCATCGGTTCTCAAATATTTATATTTCAAATGTTTTTATTATGCGAATTGCGAGAGTAGGTAGGTACCTACTTAACTACCTACCTACCTACCTAGCTGTCTTGTTTGCTTGCTTAAATTTTTGTGTGGAGACAGTTTGTGATCTTTAAAAGGCAATCGATAGTTTGAACCATCACAATAGGAATGTTTCTTTGAGGTCAAAGCTCCTAGGTAAATGTTCAAAACTTTTGAATCAGAGCAAATGTGTACTTATGTTCGTAGATATCTAGGTAAGAATGTGGGTAAGTATCCAATTGTTTCGGTTAAGGTAACGACTAACTATGCTCCTCAACCCAGGCCCTACGAACCACAGCCCCAGGAATAATGATATAAAAATAGCAAGTCCAAATTTCAATTCGCTGAAAAATAATAACTTGTAACAATTCTGTTATTTCGTACCTAGGTACCTATTCGAATAATAAATTATTCACAAACCAACGCTACGTAACATAGCCGAGCTCATAAATTATGCGAGACATATCGACAAAGCCGTTCCATATTTATCAGCGCGGCGTTGTTCACAAGCTGAGTATATTTATCACGATATATCTCCCTACAGCGCTCGACAGAATAAATAAACGTGTGCTGTGTGCGCCCGGATCCGAAGACCCTTCGCGTCACGTAATCCAAAATGTCCGGTTTATTTTTCTATGTGAACGACGCGCCGCAAAAAACAATGCTACGATCGAGCGAGCTGCTCTTATAAAGCGAGAGGGAGATATATTCCCATCACTCACGTATAGACGGGGCGCGGCTCACGACTTCACTATTGGCCACAAAAACGCAATGCAGGCCGCCCGCACCGAACACCCAATCCTATTCGCTCTAACACTATCCCCCCTTCACCCCGCGCACCCCTAAATACCGACCTTTCACGAATACTGAACCGATTCGATACGACCGAAATGCCTTAGTTACTTTTCGTACCGCGTGTAGGGAAGACGTTCTCGCTGTCTTTTCTATATTATCTCTTTTCACAAGTTGTTATATGAAAATCTTGTTTTTGAAAGTGAAATTATCATAGTGATACCGGACTGTGCTTTCTTCAATTTTTTTTAAATAAGGGTAAATATGCAAGCATTATTCGTTAAATCGTGTATATTAGTATCATTAAACCAAATATCCATAAATAATCCTCAAAAACAAGTCAAGATTCAATCCACAGCCATGCATTTTAATGCCGGATGATCGAACGTAAAAGCGGTGTCCTCGTAATCAACGTAGGCCGGTCGGTACGGCAACGTCGCGCGTAAATAATAGGGTAGGCGCTCGGTCTTTCTCTCGCAGCTGGCGAAGTGCGGCAACGTCGCACTCGCGCCTCCACCGCGCTGCGACACCGTGGGGAATCGCCCGCCGACTCGAGCGAGACGTATGAACCGACGCAATATACCTACCATACCTAATTGAAGTTCAATGACGGTGATATTAAACTGTTAACCAATATTACTACATTATGATAAGATAATATCACTATCGTTATATTAAATGTATATCCTAGGGATACATATAAATAAAATGATGATAGTTGAATGTTGTGTATCTAGCCTATGTACTACTAAATAATATTTAAAAATCGAAAAACCCTCTTTTCAATACGAGCCTCTACTAATCTTAAAGTTTTGAATAACACAGTTTGCGTACTTTGCTAGGTAGCATTTTCTGAAAATACGAAACACTGATGAAAATAAAACTTGTTTACAGATATTGAACGGATATTTGTGGATGCGTGGCGCACTCTGTCGGCGTTTCACGGAGTGAGGTCACGAGAGGTGAGGGGCAGGGGCTCCCGGCTTCCTCCCCTTCAGTTTCTGCTCCGACTGTGTTTTTGTTAGACGTGCTGTTGGTGTTACTGTGTGTTTGTCAAAAGGATCGCTTTGCGCGGGAACTTTAAACGTTGACAGTGTACAGTGACGGACTAATGTATCTTGGATTGCGGTTTGTCTCAACTTGGATGCAGTGATTGGATCACCTTAATTGGATTGCAGTGATTTTTTGGATTTGGAGCAATTCTTGATCTTCAAAACTGGGGATGCATAAGATGGAGCTCGGCGACAGTGTTTATGCCGCTGAGCGGATTATGAAGAAGAGAATTAGAAAGGTAAGCAACGTGCACCTACTTTTTCTTTGCTTTTTACCTGACTACACAAGGAGAACAATATATTTTGTTCAGATGCACTTACATAATATGGATTAACTTGTGATATGCGTTTAAATAAACTAGATTTGGCTATTGTATGATAGTTATTTTTTTGTTAGCAGCATGATGTTGCCAGCGACTACGGCGTCGTTTTAAAGTAATTGTTTATAAATCGTTACGATTATCGACATTAAAAGTAGCCTAACTCACTCACCAGTCTACCACCAAACTCATGAAATATACATTAATAACGCGACATAAAAGAATTGCAAACGGACAAACAGACACATTCGCATTTATAATATGGAATTTTGTAGTTATGATATCGTGCTTCTTACAATACAATAATAGTAACGTCGCAGACTTAGATATTCGGATCACATAACACTAGTGTTTTGCTTGTATTGTTAAAACATTTTGCAATCGTACACCGTCGTGCTTGCCGGGTTCAAAAATGCATTGTTGATGAAATATGCAGTGCTCGGCATTTTAATTTAGATATACAATATATTAATCCGAGTATTGTGATCCGTATAGCAGCTGTTCAGAAGTTTAGCAAGGGTTTTTCGGTTTCTTTTAACTTCGGCCCTTTATAACTCTCCCCTTTTGGGAAACTGAAGGCAATGAGAGAACGTCTTTCAATGTCACCCTATTTAAGATCATATTCAGTTCTTGATAGTAAACAAGTATCGCGTATTCAAACACTGCCGTGAGGGGTAATCTTGTAACCTGCCTTGAAAACTTTTGTTTTTTGTTGCTAACCTAGTATTCAGTAAAAATAACTATATGACCTTTCTGAGCTTGTAATGCTTGTGGTGAAAAAGGGTGTTTGGTTGGGAGTTTTGGTGGTTATGGAATAATGTTTATAAAAATTGCATGGGGACAAATTGTCTATGTAAAATTGGTTAATGGATATTTAGTAACCTGTCTAATAAGTTAGTTTTGGCTAAATTTGACTGTTACGGTTATGTGTACTGTTATGTTATGTGTAGCATGATATATTTAAATGTTGGTCATTATGCAAGCACTTATGGAAATAGGTTTTAAATAATTATTTCTTGGCTATGAATTCCTAGGTGATATAAGAAGTACAATAAAAATCACTTAAATATTAAATCTTTACGACAATGTTTATTAATAGTGTTAAAAAATATCATTTTGAATTTTTTTACGTGCTATCTACGTCAGTGGTTAAGGCTGTGCCTACAAGATTTTTATAGCGTTGAGAGCCAAACAAGCAAACGGATATCGGTATGGAAGATATGCTAACAACAGAAACCAAAGTTTAATAGTGAAACTTAGCCAACCTTTGCTTTAATGTCGAGCTTTTGCTGCGGCAGTGCCAATCCCAGACGAATTAATCTAAGTAATATGACCTAGCCATGATCATGGTGCTAGTGATAAATTAATTAACGCCCTCTTACTAGTTGCTAGGTAGAAGTCGTCTGTATTCAGGCTACTACAGACACCAGAAATGCCTAAGTAGGTATATGGGTATACGTATAAGCTTCGCTGGAATTTGTTTTTAAAGACTTAATAGGCATTAATATTAAACATGTCACACGCTTTTAACAATTGAATAAACAATAAACAAGCAGTAGGTACCTACGTTCTTATGATGGATTTAAGTACCTGATAACGAAGGAGGAAGATGACGACAAATTTATTAAAAAAAATTGCATGACGTGAATGTCGCATCGAAGCTGTGCCAGCTTTTTTTAATATTGTAAGACAGACATAATATTTTGTTATCCTACGTTGTGAACCTGAAATAGGGGTGTTACTTCTAAATCTTACAGGATAAAAACCTAACCATTTTCCTTCAAACCTTAACTTATTAAACAATATCTAGCAATACATATTTTATGACTGATTTTTTTGAATTTTATACACATAATTACATATTTTAACGGAAAGTCCATTGCGTAGTCCCATGTGTCAAGATTTTTAATTTAAGTATCTCGATAAGTCAGTTCTAGAGATGAAAATGAGCTTGGAATAACAATTTATATTTTACTAATTTACAAATCTAGGTTTTCTTCACGCACTACCTATCTACTA
>NJDC01011430.1:0-12803 GCA_002245475.1 Calephelis virginiensis | reverse complement strand
TTTTTAGATATTCTAAAGCAATCAACTATACGAATCCTTCACTTTCTTATGATATATAAGGTAAACAAGCAGACGCATTTCCTGATGGTGAAAATTGACGCCGCCTAGAGACAACAAAGGTGATGAATGTGCGGCCGGGATGTAAGTAAGTTTACCGGCTACTTTATTCTTCGAACTGGAACACGTCTACAGCAAGCGCTCACGTTATGGCGGCAGGAATAGGTAGAGCGGTGGTAACGATCCGGGCGAGTCTGTGCAAAGCTCTACCACCTAGTCAGATATCAGTGTTAGTGACGGTAAGCCTGTACTCGCATTTAACAAGCTGCCTGGTAGGAAGGCAGATGATCTACTCTGCAAAGGAGCCCGGATAAACACGGTGTTTGACTGTTATCCCTACTTTTTTATAATTGTAGTTGTAATGTATTTATAAAATCGCCTCTGTAGTTTTGTGGTCCGGGATATGTGTTAATTTTTTTTTCCTCGATGCAAAAAAAAATATGTTAAAGTTACAGCTGACGTATCTGTATGTGTGTGTGTCTGTGGCATTATAACTTTTTAATGGAAGCACCGATTTCAACGCGGATTTTTATTTGATTCAGCTTTAAATCTTTATTTAAATAGCTCTTAGCTATATTACATGTAGCTTTTGTAATTTATTATTTTTTTGTAATTTGGTGTAGTGAAAACAACATTGCCTGTCTGATAAGTGCTCGGCGACGAATAGGCTTACTGACTTGATTAGGTTCATTGTATGATTTAAATTTCCGTCGGCTGTGGGTGTCTTGATTATACGGTCTCTGCCCACCTCTTCGCGGATACCGGCGTTAAGATTCTTACTCACTTTTTTTTATATTTGTATACTTTTTTATAATTATAGTGACAAGAGATCATTGCTGAGTTTGATAAGTTACCCGGTGGCAAGTGATATTTTTAAACACCTTTTTTTATTTGATAACCTACATGTAATAATGTACTTGTAGTTGCACATAAAAAACATCTAACACCGACACGAAAATATGGATCTTCACGCACTTCACGTAGGCAGAGGCACAACTAGGGCACCCACGACTAGCCGAAGACACTAAGTCCCACAATGTGATAGGTGACAAGCCTATCGCCAACCGGGCACTTATCCAATCCCGAGCAAAATTTTTTTTTTAGAAAATTGGAAAACCAAATTTTCTTTTTGTTGCCCGACCCGGGATTCGAACCCGGGACCTCATGCAGTCAAGCCTAACACCTGAACCGCTAGACACGAAAATATTGAACGTAAAAGTATTCTTATGGAAAAGATTCTTAAGAGGCGTAAAATGAATAGATAAGGCGAATGTTCGACGAATTTATTTTGTAATCATAAACATCGTTTTTTATAGCAGTGTACAGGGAATAAGCACAAGGCTCTCATATTGGTAAGAGACAACCGCAGCCTATAGACACCATATATGTTGTAGGTGCGTCGCTGTTCTTTGGTCAGAGTGTTCTAATTATAAGTATAGTATAACTAGCTGCTACCTGCGGCTTCGCCCGCGTTTTCACAGAAATCCGGTGTGCGGTCGGGATTAAAATAGCCTATATGTTAATCCAGGTCACAATCTCTCTGTCTTCCAAATTTCAGACAAATCCGTTCAGCCATTCGAGCGTGAAAGAGTAACAAACATCCATACATCCATACTTACAAACTTTCGCATTTATAATATTAATAGGATAATAGTAATAGCCGGTAGACGGCTACTCTACCGTCCGGTCTGGAACATGTCATTGTCACTATGGCGGCAGGAATAATTGAGGCGGTGGATCCCTACCCGGGGAAATTGCTGCACAGAACCCGGCGGTCTTGTTGGTAATGGTAATTTTCGCTTTTCTTTTACGAGCTGCCTGGCAGGATGGCAGATGGTCTATTCTATACAAAAGACCAGAACCAAGACGGGGAAATTCCACATTTAGATTTTAGACTGCTATTAAACCATAAAATTCATTTATAAAGAAAGTATATTTAACTGTTTAAAATACGCATAACCCTTATAGTTTCAGTTTTCGTTTCTCCAGTTTAAAAAAATGTTTCTTCAAAGAAATTTTAATGTTTTTTTTCCTTCTTTTTCAGGTAATATAGAAGAGTCGCCTTCACAGTTCGGAGTTCTGTAGCTAATACATTTTAAAGCGAAAATTTTAAGTATATGCGTAATTTGACTCAGATATTGCCTCAATTTTACCTCCCGGTGAGTAAGTACTAAAATCATTCATAAAATATTTTATTAAACAAAAAATAGAAAAAAAAAATAAAAGAAAAAATAATTCAAAAAGTTGCATCGGCCGGGAATCGAACCCGGGCCGCCCGCGTGGCAGGCGAGCATTCTACCACTGAACCACCGATGCTTGTACAGGTTTTGTCTAATTACCCAATGACTTTCTCACACTAGTAACGTTATCTTCAAATGGTTAGTCACGTAGAGTAAAAGTAATCATTTTGTTCGAAACATTTGGAGCGTGGTATTTTGT
This sequence comes from Calephelis virginiensis, assembly GCA_002245475.1. Taxonomy (NCBI): domain Eukaryota; kingdom Metazoa; phylum Arthropoda; class Insecta; order Lepidoptera; family Riodinidae; genus Calephelis; species Calephelis virginiensis. Next base: position 10,307 of record NJDC01011430.1, on the reverse strand, counting down.
GATAAGAAACATGAATGTGCTTGATTAATTACCCGACTACGGAAAAGGAAGTTTTGCTAACCTTTTTTAAACGCTGAGGAGTTTTAAAATAAAAAAAACAAGTTGCTCCTATTTAACTACCTGGTTTATTACCAATTGTAACACAGCGTAGACAGAGGTGCACCTAGTTCACATATATTTAATCTGTAGTATAAGTACCGTGATGTGGTAAGAAACTTTCTATGATTATCATGATACTTATAGTCATAGGTGGTTACAACAGACTTACCACCTACCGTAGGTGGCAACACTACTGACATTAGACAACAAACAATCACGTGGATCTCCTGATGGTAAAACAGAACCGTGGCCTATAGACACCATTGATATTATGGTGGTGTCTCTGTTTTATAGTCTCTTTACAAACAATAAATTTATGTTAGAAATGGACGTACTTGTAAAGTAACTAGCCGACAGGCGAACTTCGTACTTAACATTAACAGCTACTAACAGTTTTTATGGATTAAAATATTACTTTTCTCGGTTTTTCTTAACATACAAGCAATAAAAAATAACATTAACATAAAAAATATATGTATATATAGATTAGCTGTTACCAGTGCCTTTGTCCACCATAAATCGAGATTTTGGCTGTCTTTCAAGTTAAATTCATTTGCAAATTGTGCAAATTTGATTAAAATCGGTTAGAAAAGGTACTTTGGCAGTAATTTCTTTACGAAAGATAAATTTATCCCCCCTCTCTAATATTAAATATTTGCATTATTCACATCCCTTGCCCCATAACGTCTTAAATTTAGAGCCCTAAGTTCTAAATACCGCGGCTACTTGGTCTCTGAAGATGTATGTATCCACTATTCCCCAGCTGCTCATATTTGCACTGGAATCGGTCTCAGCGCAGTTAAACCCGATATATATCTCTCGATCGCCTGTCACTTACCAGCCTTTCAGTAGGGTCACCATTCTTTAGTAAATTACAAGATAAAAAAATGTAACATTGGGTAATTTCCCGGTTAGTGATAATATCAAATTGTTGGACTCTTTATCATCGCTTAGTTCTGGTAACTCTAGATATATCTTTGGGGATACGGACGTGAAGATACTTTTTCTTTGTTACGCTCAAAATGGCGTAATTTATTCAAATTAAATAGCAGTTCATAAATAAATTTAACAGCCTAGCTGGTGGCTGGGTAGGGTTAGGTTGTACCTCTTTGTTTCTTCTCGTGGAGGAAAGTGCATTTACGCACGTTCGGATCGTGTGATATGGCCCGAGTGTAGTACTCGCTGGTGCCGCAAAATCCACTAAAAATCTCTGCGTCCACCAGAGAGTATATAAATACTACGTAATAAGAGGCGGGACTTCCATAGATACATAACAAACCCGAATTTGTATCAAGTTTACTTGAAAAAGTATAACCCGTATAATTTGAAAGTAAGTCTAAAGGCATTCAGATATAAGGTAACTAGTGTCATATGATTTGGGTGAATAAAAAACATAGCAAACTTATTTTTTTTTATATGAAAGTTGCGCAAAACTGGCGTCCATCTTCAATGTGCAGTGGTGGGTAGATGGTGTTCACGCTTGCGCATTCTTCCACCAATAGGCTGTACCTCTAACTCCACTAATTATACGCGATGCTAGGCTTTAAATCGCCACCGAATCTGCATTTTTATGATTAACATGATTTGGCTGTAATTTTGAGTAAGGTTGTTAGTTAAATTTATTGTAGTTTTTATAATATGCTTTGTACTGCCTCTATGGTAAAATACAACGAACAAGCGCGCGACTCTCCTGATGGTAAGAGGCAATCGCGGCCTACAAATACCATGAATTTGTCAAAGGTGCTTCGCTATTCTGTAGCTGGCTGTGTACGAGTCTATTAGCTATCTTACCGTTTGAACAAACCATGAAACTGTCATCATGGCGGTAGGAACAGGACTACCTACCCGGACGGCTTGCTCAGCACTCTACCACCAGTGGTCTTATTGGTAATGACCTATTTAAACATTGCTCACCTCTTACGAGCTTGCCAGACAGGACTGCATATCTATTCTATATATAACACCCTAAAAGCCAATGTTAATAATGTATCTCAATCTAATGGATTTCAAGCAATCTAGATAGCTGCGTATCTAGCGGCCTATCCCACACCTAATTGCCATATTTATCCTGTGCACAGATATGTTATTGGCAAACAATAACATAAAAATAGATCAATATATCAATCTTGGACAGCAAGTTTGGGATTAGGATTGATTGTTAATATTGGCCGTAAATCGACACTAGGAAATCTGTGACCAACACTAATAAACTTAAGCATATATGTTAGCTACGTTATGCAATGATTTGTTCATAGCTAGTGATTTTAAAATTTGGGTTTATATGTTTTAGATTATTGTGCACGATAAAGAATTAATTCATTCATTCCTTATTTTTTTCATTTATTCAGCACGCCTTCTTACTATTGAGATGCACAATAAAATAAAAAAAAAGGATTGTGCTATAGAGTTCTTTGCAATTATGTGCCGAACTATATCTGAAATATCAATGTTCAAGATTAATCCTAGTAGATTCTCGAAAGAAAACTTAAGTGAAAATTGTGAAAAGGAAAACTGAAGCAGACTTGTCGCGTTAGGGCTTAAAAATAACTCGGCAACTAGGATTCAGCTCGCCTTCATACTCATGTGATGCAGGGTTAGAATGAAATGTTGGGTATGGACAATGGATATAGGGTTGTCATCATTTTCTATTCAGGCTCATTATAACGGAATTAAATCTTTTTCTAAAACCCTTGAACTTATTGGTTTTACGCACTTACTACTCATTTACGCGTAACTGCAAAAAAAGACTTTGAATTCAATAAATAATATATATGTTACGTACACAAACACTAAATATTTACTTCTATTTCTCTGAGATTCTATCATCAGATTCAGATTTGGTGGTAATGGGACCACGTTGAAAGTACGCTCTTTCAAGTACAAAAAGAATTTTCAAAATTAATTCAGAAATGGCAGAGAAATCGATAAACATACACTAAAAATTTGTTTGGTTTAATTCTAGCCTCTGATTTCTACCTTCGGAGTTCGCGACAGAGTTCGCCCATCATCTAGATGCGTGGTATTCCACAACTGTGCGATTTCGAAGGCAATTTTTACCTTGCACAACACCTTTGTGGAATCAGTTACCGAGGGCGGTATTCCCAAACAATTATGACTTAGGGACCTTCAAGAAAAGAGTGTACTCATTCCTTAAACGTCGGCAACGCATCTGTTATCACAGGTGCGTTCCTGTTGTGGGCGGTGGTGATCACTTTCCATCAGGTGACCCACTTGCTCGTTTGCCCTCTCTTGTATAAAAAAATATGGCTTTTTCTTCAAAGGCTATAAATATACTACAATTGATACCAAAACTCATTTAAATCACGTTTTTTTATGGATATCTTTAATAAGTTGCACCGAAGTCTAAGAATTTGAAAATCTATTTTGGAAAATCTTTCATTTTAAATTAAAATATGTTGTAGAAATGGCAACCCTACTTGGACGTTTAAAAAATATTACATCTAACGTGCAGACTCACTTAGCTCCTTACGTCGTTCTTGGCTTTAAACCAAGCATTATTTGAAAAAAGGAGCGCCATTCATTCGCATTAAACATACTAAACAGCTCTAAGTTTTTAACCGACTTAAAAAGGAAGGTGGTTAACGATTCGATATATGATTTTTAAATATTTTTTGTACTCGATTACTCGACCAATGGCAAATGGGTTTTGATTGTTCTTATTTCGAAATTTGGTCAATTCTATTTAGATTTGATCATGAACGACTGGCGTTTGAGCTTTATCTCTACAAGGTGGAATAGACATCTTTAGAGAAACTTCTGTGGTAGTTCAGATACATATCAGACTTCAAAATTCCTTTTATATTTTTTGTCGGAAATATTTAGCAGTTTTTCAGTGTTTATATAAAAAAAGTTGAGAGGTGTCAAGGGACACCTGGATGGAACGAAGTTCTCTCCCCCCCCCTCTCTCAATCTCTATCAGTCTCTTGTAATCTCTATCTTTATCTCTTTTATAGAGAGAGACAGACAGAGAAACAAGAAAAAAAAAATATAATAAAAAAATAATAATAATAAAATAAAATAAAAAAAACATGCGCAATCCGCAAAGCTTACAATAGCTTACTATAGCAAAAAGTGTCGTGACAACTTTTCGTAAGAATTTTTTTCGTCTAGCCTCCTGTCACAACGCGCAATAAGGAACTTCGTTCCAAAAAATCAATCCCTAATATGTTTTTAAGCGCGCAACTTCCTAATGACTGTTCGGATTTGGATAATATCAGTTATAATTTTAGTGCTCTTAAAAACGACTTTAATGATGATGAAACCAGTATGGATTCCAGGTTCAATTTTTCTGCAAGTATTTCGTAAGAGGCGAGTGTTATTTCGTTTGGCAATAACACACTGAGTGAGACGAAGTAGTGCAGATTTGTGATTTGCTCGGTCCATAGACAAACTTGGAAATTCTCTTGGAATTGACCGCTTTACCTATTTCTTTCACAATAACGTCAATACTCATCAATACAGTGATTCGGTTTTCGAGATATGTGTAGTAGATAAACTGACTTACGCCAGAGGCCATAATATATCCCGACTTCATACTGGCAACACACCGTTATGATATCTTCTATTTCTTTCGCAATATCGTCAGTTCTTACAGATTTCCATTACAGTTTTACGTCTTCATATACATTATTATTTGGAATCTAAGGGCGGCGTGTGTGTTAAAATTCATATTTCAAACATTAAACCGGGCTCCTTTGTAGAATAGACCATCTGCCTGCCAGGCAGCTCGTAAAAGGTGAGCATAGGCTCACCGTTACTAACACCGTGACATCTCACTAGGTGGTAGAATTCCGCAGCGACTCACCCGGATTAGTACCACCGCCTTACCTATTCCTGCCGCCATGACGTCATGACGTGTTCCGGTTCGGAGGGTAGGTAGCCGGTAAACTTACTTTTGCTCGAGGCCTAACATCCAGACCTCAGGTTGGCAACGCACCATTACCATCTTTGGTGTCTAGGCAGCGTGAATTTCTTACCATCAGGAAATCCGTCTGCTTGTTTGCCCTCCTATAACATACAAAAAAAAATCAAAAATTTTTTTGGCCTTGCAATCCTATTTAAAACGTGCTTTGATTGAAATCAAGAAGCTTTTTTTTAAAAAAACTGAGCGAGATTCTTTCACGTTGAACATTCTAAGTAGTTCTCAGATCTAATTTATTTGTTCAGTAGTTTCATTTGCCGTTTAAGTGGCGAGTGTTTGTCCAGCAAACAGGATAGGTTTTATCATATATTTTAGTTTTATTAACCGACTTTCAAAAAGGAGGAGGTTGTTCGAGTTTTATATTTTTATTTTTTAACTAAATGTACCGGCTACCTTATCCTTCGAACAGGACACGTCAACGACAAATGCTGACGTTATGGCGGCAGGAATAGATAAGGCGGTGGTACCAATCCGGGCGAGTCGCTGCGAAACTGTACCACCTCGTCAGATGTCACGGTGCTAGTGACGGTTAGCTTATGCTAACCTTTTACGAGCTGGCAGGAAGGCAGATGGTCTCTTCTGTAAATTAATCCTGACCAACACGGGATAATCATTATTTATTATCATATATATTCTGCAAGTATTTTTTTTTCATTTTCTTTTTCATTTAACTAAGCATAAAATTGATTATGTCGATATAATTCTGCGAAATGTTCCACAATATAATTCATAATCAAATGTTGCGAATAATATTTCTCATTAATTCCTACAAATAACGAAGCTAATATGAAAAACGGTGTATATCAAAATATTTATTTTGAATTTCATTAAATCAAAGACAATAAACACCCGCGGGGGTTTCGCGAGTGTTTAAAATGTTAAACTAAACCAATAATTAAACATTTGTGTCGATGCGAATTGCCGCTGATTGACCAAACTGTGTTTAATTATAATCATTGTTTCAGCAAATATCTGAATTAAAGCTAAATGCTCGTAAATGGTAATATTATTATGCAATTGGAGTCGTTTTTAGTTTGTGTTTATATTCGATATGAATAGTTTCACACCCAATCCGAATACAGAAGAACGGAATTTGGACTTCCATTTGCAAAATTATGTTTCCTTTTGTTTGCCTTCCTATAAAATTATCATTGACTGAGCCCGCGACTTCATCCACGTGATATTTATTAAAAGTTGTTTAATTTATATAGATATTATGGAAGTATTTTCTTTGTTGAAATAAAAGTAGCTAAGAACTTCTTATTATATCATCTACCTGCTGGAGAAAATGTTGCCTACATTGGTTCAGCCGTTTCAGGAATTCGTCGGAATAAATAGACAGACAATTGAAAAACAAAATGTTATTGTAGTATGTACAGTATGAAGATTCATATACAAACGCTGTTATTTTAAGCATTATAAACAGACACTCCAATTTCATTTATTTATATCTATATATAATTGAATATAATAGAATAGTTAAGTGAGAAATAGCTTACATCTAGATACTATTTAAAGATCGTTTAACAATTTTACAAACAAATGGTCAAACGTTAATTTTATTTGTGTCAGGAGGTTTTTGGCTTTCTCGTCAGCTTGTGGAGGATATAACAACTCAGGTGGCTGGATCTATTTACTAATGCAGTAAGTCAGATTTCTGGAATCCTGCAAAAACTAGCCCGCATTGGTCACCATTTTCTTACATACATACATATCTTCACGCCAAGTCCCTTACGGGGTAGGCAGAGAGTATCGAGTGCCAGACCTCACGATCCTGACAAACCTGTCTTGTTTCCTTCACATTCATAACCCTTTTCATACAAACACGCCGGTTTCGGAGACTGTTGACACCACCCTCGGATAATATCCGATTGATCTGATTTTCTTCCTTGCGTTAATCTGGTTGCTCCTTACTTTTGAGCATGGGAACCCATGCTCTTTCTTAACCAGGTAGTACTCGCCGTTGTGACATCCTGATTTGTATGATAGGGTAAGCCTTTAACTTACTTAGGTAACACAGCTTACATCTAGCAAAGCACCATTAATCTCTTTGGTGCCTCCATTTAAATTTTTAGTTTCCATTTGCTTGATTACTTATGTTAAAAATATCGAATTCCCTTGGTTGCAGTGGACGTTAGTGCGCATAATTCAAATAAATTGGACAGTTTATATTCATATCTTTATATCTGACTCCGTTTAATCAAACAATAACCCCCGCGGGTGTTTAAAATGTTAAACAAAACCAATAACGCATTTGTGTCGATGCGAATCGTCGCTGATTGACCAAACTGTGTTTAATTATAACGATTATTTGGACAAACATCCGAATTACTGCTAAATACTCGTTAATGGTAATATTATGCAATCGGAATCGTTAAACGTATATGTATTGGAAACAAATATTTTCACGCTTTTAGCCAAAAGAGGGTAGCAGAGTAATTCGTTAGTAAATGATTTAATATGTGGTATCACCTTACCTGTTCCTGTTGTCACAATGTAAGTGCTCGCTACTGTAGTGTTCCTTTTTGGAGGGTAGGGTTGTCAAGTAAGTTTTTTTCACCAGAGGCAAAATATCCTAAACTCAGATTGACATCGCACTAACATCTTTAGTGTGGGGGAGAATTGAATGCCTAATATATTTTTTTTATTTGGTATATACGTTCCTCGATTTTTCTTTCAATGGTGGTAATTTTGCTGTGCAGTCACTAAACAAAATTTTAAATTATCGCTGTCTTCTTTTAACGATTGTTTTAGATAAGGACAAAACATAATGTTATGAGATTAGTCTGTACACATTACTACAGGGGTTTAATCTATTAATTGAAAAAGTTGAATAAAAACGTCACACTTTGAACTTGTCTGGACTAATCTGACATGTCTAAAATGTTTCATCTCTTTTGTATTTGTTTCATTTGAAAAAGATAGCATGCATCTACAAGCTTAGTTTTATAACAGCAAAATCACCTCTAATGGTTTACAATTTTAGAGGTTTCCCAATACCAAGTCACATAAGAAGTCCACCAAGTGTGGATCTGATGACGAAATCATAAATAAATAATTAAATATCTCTGATAAGTTACACAAATTGGATCCAAGTCCAAAGTTGCAAAGCAAGCAAATTTGATGCTTATGTAATGGGTGTTAGTGGACGATACCAATACATAGAAATACTTAGATAACTAGAGTAAATTTAATAAACACCCAGACCCCAAAACGCAGTCGGGAATCGAACCCGAGCCTCGCGCGTAGTCAGTGTAGTTAGGCGTGACCGTCCTGGATCAAGACGGGGACCACATCAAAAATTAATATTTGAAATCGTGTTGGTACGGGTATCCTGAGTAAGGCATAGGCTTATCGTCACTAACACCGTGTCATCCTACTAGGTGGTAGTTTCGCAGCGACTCACCCTGATTAGTACCACCGCCTTATTCCGTTTCGGAGGATAAGTTAGCCGGTAAACTTATTTTTGGTCGAGGCCTAACATCTCGGCCTCAGGTTGGCAACGCACTATTACCGCCTTCAGTGTCTCTAGACGTCGTGAATTTCTCACCATCAGCAAATCCGTTTGGTTGTTTGTTTTCCAATATCAAAAAAGTCAACTCGAACCTCAGAATTGATTATATAATTCGCTTACCTTATCTACTTCCCAACTGCAAGATCATCTTTTGTTATCAACAATATAACCTCTTACTAGGTCATAGAGACAATAAATGTAATCTCGTCCATCGTCTGCAGGTTGTGAGATGGCATTTCCTGACGTGAAAATTAATAGAAATTTAGTAGCCCGTTTATGGGGCCTTTCTGACAATATCCCTAAAACGACCTAACCATCTTCATATATTGCAACCTACCCGCAACGAGATGGAATGTCTCAGAGTATCCTAAGACATGTTCATTTACTTTATATTCAGCTCTACATATATATAGTACAAAAATGAAACAGTATGGAAACTACATATAAAAGTTTGAAACAGTAAGCGGTTGTTGCGGCCAGTTTTCGCGATCTTTTTAATAATACTCCAAGTTAGCCATTTTTTGCTGGGATGAACCGTCGCTCGCCACAAGACTTGTATTATTTATACAGGTGGGTACTCTCGTGGCGGCGGCGTGTTTGTATGAAAAGGGTAATGAAGGAAGCCAGACAGGTTTGTCAGGATCTTAAGTTCTGGCACTTGACACTCTCTGCCTACCTCATAAGGGGCTTGGCGTGGAGATTTGCATGTATTATTTATAACAACGCGGACGCAGTAATCAATTGCGATTCCAGACTTAAAAAGAATTGTGACAACCCTATTGCTTAAGTGGTGGCGTGTAGGTAAATATTTTGATAAGCTCGCCCATATCTTTATGTTTATGTTGTGTGTTCAATAATGATATTATTATTTATCATCTAGGCTTAGTGTTCATACTGCTTCATATTTGTACTGTGACAGAGACGAACCAGTTTAGCTTTACGTTGATGTATATTGAGGTGTTTGTTTTTATGGGTTTTGGTGTATGTAATAATTGTGCTGGTGATTATTCTCAGAATACATTTGTGACTTGTACTGTTACACTTCTTTAATTGATATTTTAGTGAAAGACACAATTTTGTTGAAGGTAGACTGCTGTACTACTTGCAGATTTACATACATCCACAGTTTTACCTTTTCCTGCCCCTATAATGTCAGTGTTTTATTGTCAATCATCGGTCTGGAGGCCAAGAAAGACCTTCTCATTCAATAAATAAATATCTTTTTATAAGTTACACAAATTGAATCTAACCCCAAAAGTAGGAAAGTCCAAGATACTTATACAAAGAAATACTTATAAAGATACCAAAATAAATTTAATAATTGCTTGTCCCCGTTTATTGTTTATTTTCTTTTTCCTAGTAAACATATAAAAATACATTTTTTCGAATGTCACTGTATATTTTATGGCATAATATTTGACTTATTAAATTTTTTTGTGAAACAAAAATGCCATTACTTTTAAGCTAAATAACTCTTATCTGTTAACAACATTATGTCAAAAAAAAAATACAAAACACACTTTTAATACATTATTTTGACTAATTACATTAAGTATATTATGTACATTACATTAAGTATATTATGTGCATTGTAAATAGAGAACATAATTTTTAAGGTAAAAGAATCATGGAATAAAATTATTGTTATGACCATATAAAATAAACAGTTTAACTTTAACCGAATGTTAATAAAGGAAATGTAGGAAAAGACGTTTAACCTTAAAGAAGCTATAGTTACGGTTAAATACATTT
>NJDC01011419.1:66210-81886 GCA_002245475.1 Calephelis virginiensis | reverse complement strand
GTAGCAAGCAACTTAGATCCGATTTACAAAGGTCTTTTACCCTTAGAAAAGCAAATAAGTCTTTGTTTGTAAATCGGCATATTACAGTGGAGTGACAGCACGAGACGGCATCAAGACAATACAATCATTCTCAAGACCGTTGTTACGTCGGGAAACGTGAATGGCATTGACATGTACAAGTTGAAGGATACAGGCTTCGTAGTTTCAACAAACCAACGCTGATACAAATGAATTTACATTTTAACTATACTACCGGTTTTACCTCCGACTTCATCAACAGAATTGTTTCATACAAATTTTAATCCTCCATTATAGTACTTTACGTTTTTTTTTAAAAGCAGCCAATGTTTAAATTCGTGTCTTTAACTATGCAATTACTAGCTTACTTGTTATGAGCTGCCAGGTAGGACGACAGGCCATCTGTCAGTGTAAAATACTGAAATTAGGGCGGCAGAAATAGAATCGTCTTTACGAGGCTCTACTATTTAATCTTGGTCACGACGTAAGTAAAAGCTTTGAGTATTAAACCAGCACACGAACTGTTACATTATAATTAGCGGTTGAACCAACTAGTTTAATAAATGAACTATTTAGGAAATCTGGGACAAACATACGTACAAACGTACAAACAGACTACGACCGGCCAAGTGCGATTCGGATTTGCAAACCGAGAGTTCCTTACAAACCTGTAGATGGATAGATAGAACCTGTAGATATTGTATCTTAGATATAAGTAAAAGTTCGCACATTCGACAAAAAATTAAAATCGAAAAAAATTCCGATTTTAGCAACTGTTCCTCTATCTATGGTATAAAATGTGGCTTGGTACCAAATATAAAGATTGCCTTGCAAGTTTTGATTACTTTCTATTTATTGCGTTCGCTTAGGAGTTAAGTTATTTAAAGATTCAAGGGATAAAAAACTTAAACTTTAAGTATTTGATATAAATTTTAGCTTGATGCCTTCACGCGTTCAAGAGGCAACAAACGAAGGGACAGAAAACGATTCTATTAGGGTTCCGTTTTTTTCCTTTCTAGGTACCGTAATTAACCCTAAAAATTTTCGTGTTTTCATCAGAATTATTCCCCGTTTTGTTCCCGGCCACCTTTGACTTGAATTTGAATGTATTGAAGATTTTGAATAAATTGGCCTGTAGTTCACATGTAAGCAGGTATTAGAAGTTAATCCACTGTTTGTTACTTACTAACGCCGTGACTCTATGCAATACAGTTTTGTATTTGCTAACTAGTATTACTATTACAACATTACCTATTTCGTGTTACTGCTAGTGCTCGCTACCATCTTCTTTCCATTAGGAGGGCAAAGTAAATTTATTAATAAAAAATAAATTAAGCTTAATACAGAAAGCTAGTCTGATGGTAGACTGAGAAAAATTCTAAAGTCCACAAGAGTTGGCAAACATTGCTTAGTTTCATATCCACGTTACCGAGTTCTTTTTATACAGCTCGAATGAGTGCATATCTTTACACCCCTATCCTGGTAGTGATAGACAGAGGTATAACCAGGATAGGTACATTCACGATTACACAACAGTTTGTCACCCGCTCCCGTCAGCCCTTACAGCATGAGACCAGGTTGAACGGGAGACAGGAGACAATTCGATAAAAATTACAATAAAATAACAAAAACAATGTCAAGGATTGACAAAAGGTATATTAATCGGTAATACAGTGAATATAACTTAAAGATTATAATATACCGTTAATAAATATAATATAACTAATTTCTGACGGAGAATTATCGTTATTAACCTCAGATCCGCTCAGGGCGGGTAGGTAATTTTCCCCCTGAGTGGTATGGCGTGGGTACGTGCTTATGCAGCGTTATTTACATAGATGTGGAGAGAGGCGGCCTATACAGAAAGACACTGGCCTGATTCAGTGAAAGGCGTCCTTCGGCCTGGGTCCGCAGGAATTGGACTACTACTGGCGCTGCCTGGGCTGCGACAAAGGCTCGAACTCTGGTTGCTCATCTGGTCCTTCTGCAATGGTCGGTCGACTTCCGTCGGTACCGTGAACCCTGGAAGTTATGACAACTTTAATAAGACACTGTCGTCAGACGAACGACAGTGCCAGGCCACGACAGTGCCAGGCCAGGGTATTACAGGTCCTCCGACTGGACATGTCGCGGCCATGTGATTACCACAATTGGCTACCATCGTAGCTGACATATGATTCCTTCTATTAGTTATTCTTGGTCTACTAGCAATATTTGGTATCTGCGAGCAGGTGGTTAGCAACATTGGTTAATATATGTACACTAATAACCTTAATATCACTCAATAGGTAAAAAGAAGAAATTTAGCGCGTGCTTATAGACATTAAATGAAGTAAAGATATAGCGATAAGCTTAATCTTTGTTTGCTAGGCTTCTAATCACTCGCTTATAGCTGTAAAGAAGTATTCGATTAGCTATTGTATAGGGAATATATAAGAACTCATCGAATTGTCGAGTTTAGTACACTTAACACTTTCTTTTGTTTTCTAATTATCTTCGGGCAGGAATACGACGTATCAGAGTCCCGCTAGTGAGTGACTTGGCGTCGCTCGTTGGGTTATATTTATACCTTCGTAGGAAAAAGTTCAAGAATCTACGAGGACAATTAGAAATCCGGAAATGGTTTAAGGTATATGAATACTAGTTCCTCTATTTGTCGCTAGGGGATTTTAACCAACTAGCCAATGAGGTAGTTGAACTAATCGCTCCTTGTGGTTGCGACTTACGCTAGTATTGATTTTAGTTAGTCATCGATTTGGTGAGCTAATTCCTCTATTACAAGACAGATGTCGCTGAGCGAGCAACTAGCATTTATTTCATGTTGGTTGATATTACTATTATATTTTGTAACTACTCCGGGAAAATTTTATTAGTAATTGGGATATTAATTATTTGGGTAACCACCGCCTTACCTATTCCTGCCGCCATAACGTCATGACGTGTTCCGGTTTGAAGGATAAGGTAGCCGGCTTACTTTTGCTCGAGGCCTAACATCCTGGCCTCAGGTTGGCAACGCACCATTACCACTTTTGGTGTCTCTAAGCGGTGTGAATTTCTTTCCATCAGGAAATCCGTCTGCTTGTGTGCCTTCCAATATTATTAAAAAAAAGTAACGATTCTACTTCGTTACAAGTTGCTAAGATTAGTACTTAATACTGGTTCTACGGCTACCTGTTCTAAATCATATCGAATGTCATTTTAAATTATTTGTATAGTATTAAACCTGTGTTCTTAGATTTAACCGTGACGTTGAAACATTAGAATACTAGCCGCCCGGCCTGGCGTTGACGGAAGATGAAGTTCAATATATAATGAGTACGCTTGATTGTATGACTATGGTATCTTTTTGCAGAAATTTATGGCATTAAGAAAGAACAGTATCTTCAAGCCTATGTCCTCGAAGACGAAGGCAAAGGCACAAACAGGGCATCCTCGACTAGCCGAAGACATTAAGTCCCACAATATGATAGGTGGCAATCCTATCGCCAACCAGGCACATATCCAATCCCTGGCTAAGTTAATTTTTTTTAGAAAATTGAAAATACATATTTTCTATTACTGATTGTTGTCCGACCCCGGGTTCGAACCGGAGACCTCAAAAGTTGACATCCTTAAGAAAATATAATAATTTAGATGATTGCTTATTTGGTGATTAAGTCCGGTATTGGCTCGACTTAAATGTTTGTAGATATCAGCATATTTCTATCATTATAATATCAGTGCTCATTTCTATCATATTTAGATGTTGTACTAGTAGGAGCGATCAAAAGCGAACATAAGCGAGCAAAATAATGATTAATCATTATTTTACAACTACAGGCATTACACTGGCGAAGAGTATTTTTTTATTAACTACTTGCTGTACCGGTTAACTTCGAACCGCCAGGCCCATACAGTTTAAATTTGACGACATTTTTAAATTAAACTGTTCCGATGTGGTTATTCAGCCAAACAATAACTTAGGAACAAAATTTAATTTTTCAGGATCTTAAAGAATCTAAACAGTCAAAAGATATGACATCGTTCCAGCCTTCGTTAATTTAAAACTTATTTAAATTAATTAAATTTTCAATTAACAAATCATGTGAGGGTTGCATATTCAAAGATTTTTCTGTTATTTTGTCCATATTAGAATATTAAAGGACTTGTTTATTACAACACAAATTTTCTTCAACATTTCCATTTATTTTCCTCCCGCAGTACGAATGGTACATGTAATTTGTTATCTTGGTCTCATTAAAAGTCTTAAGTCTTAATTAAAATTTAGAGTATAGTTGATCTTACATCTTTTGTTGGTAAACAAAGCCCCTGTTGTCATAATAATTAGTGAACTTTCTTTTGAGTCTTCAAAAGATTTAGTTTTCTTTACAATTTTAATAAGGTTATATATAACAACTAGATCCACAACATTAATTAAGATTAACATGCTTTAAGATTAGATTAAGATTACCTAGTTGTAAATTGGATTTAAGAGACCAAATTTAAATTCAATGTTAAATTTTTAGGAACTAAATCAGTTTAACGATTTACATTAATATTGGTTTTAAGATTATCGGTTTCGTTTCTACAGTCCTGTTATATCAGAAATAAAACCAATTTAAAATGTTAACAATTTTTGTTTTTTATATAAACTCTTGTTACCCAACCCACTATCTACTTAAGTAATTAATCAAGCTACCTACTGTTTTACAAAAGTCACTCATAAGTCATAAAAATGTGATAGAGTGAAAACTCGCCCAAATTGGTGCCTCCCCATCACCAATTCCTGCCATCACAGTGTCATTGCTCGCAATTTTCGCGTGTGTTGAAAGGTAGAGTATCCAGTAGACTTACACACGTGACCTGTGATTTTGGATGTATATACCATCGACAGTAGTCACTAATCATCAAGTTTTTTTTGTTTTTCTCTTTAAATATATAATATTAAGAACTACCAACTCTTTCATCAAATCTGTAAAGGAACACCAGTAAATCACGAAACCTTTACAAAAAATAATTTTAAAAATGTGTTAGTTGTTGTCAAAGTAATCGCCTAACAAATATAACAAAATAAAGAAAAATAAGAACTCGAATTGATAACTTCCTCCTTTTTGGACTCATCAAATAAACTAATATTACGTTACGTTATTTGTGGAAAGCTGGCTCCACACATGGCTATTTCTGTAGGTATTCGGTTTTTGTTATATTTGTCAAAATATTTGAGTTACGGACAAATAGGTTTACCACTGTTGGCACATAGAGGCAAATACCAAATAATTCCTCCTTTTTAAAACGAAAAACAAATTTGCTGTACCAAATCAAATACTACGTTTATAAAAAATGGGCTATACTTGCAGCAAAACTTTATTATTTAAACGCATGTTACTATAACATACTACGCATAAAAATATTATTGTATACGTTATAGTATTAATACGTGCATAGTTATATTACATTACCTTCATTGATATGCTTTCAAAAACTGAAAGACTTTCGGTTAGCCGGATTTTTTATTTGCTGTATTTGCCATATAGGGCAATAATTTATGCAAATGTACTCTCCAAACCAAAAGGTTTACTTACTTATTTTATTTTATTTAGTACTTTCCTTTTACGGGTTGGCTGGAAGAAATTTCTTTTATTAGAGTTAAGCTTGCCTTTTATACTTTGTTTTTCTTTTTACTTTTAAGTATTTTTTTGTATCTAATATCAGTTGTGTACAATAAAGAGTTAATATATAATATATAAGGTTTTTTAGCAAATACGAATATATACTACAAATATGCAAATACGAATAGCCATGTGTGAGGCTGATATACTCTTCAAACCCTGAGTGACGGAAATGCAGTGTACTAAGGGTGCAAGAATTTTTGAAATCGGTCCAGTAGTTTCGGAGCCTATTCATTTCAAACAAACGAAAAATCAAAAATTTCCTCTTTATAATATCACTATAGATAGTGATTCCCTGCATGTGTAGGATTAAGGGTATAGACTTAAAAGTTTGAAATATATTTCACACAATTACCTGCACACTAATTGATGGATATCTTCGATATATTACACTAATAAGAGTGTGCAATACTGAGAAAAATTTTTTATAGCTTCATCTTGCTGATCCAACTGGAATCTTTATAAATCTACGAGATAAACAAGTTAAAACCACAGCTATGTTCTGGTATGTTTTACTTATAACTGACTGGGATACACCATGTAAGGCAGCAGCGTCGTCTTGAATCTATAAATAAAATAAAAAGGTGAGTAAGTATGAACTCACTAAAGGAATTGAAATATGTTAGCTTCATTTACAATGCAGATTACAAAGTTTATACATTTACCACATGACGAGGCCAGTTACATAGGTAATGCGAAAACCACTTGCAACTCGGAACTCGAAGCTTATCCTCGTGGGTCCTGAAATAAATCCTCACACACAAAACCCCACTGTCTTATTTGCAAATCTTTTAAATTAATTCGAAAATATTCGTCATTTTATTCAAAGGATACAAGGTCTAGTATGTTGCTAGTACATTTTCCACTCTGCTGAGTCTTCGAAATCCATAAAATCAATCGAGTTCATAGATCAATTTCTAGCTATTATAATCAAATTTAAATATTTTGAAACAAATACAACGCCATGTTTAACGTTTTGAGGTTAGTACTGAAGTTAAACAGTGGTTTAACTTTAGTACCATAGAAAGTCCAAGGACAAACGTCATACCTCGTTTTGTTATAACGTTTTTAACAGTTCATGGTTTAAACCTGGTACTAAACTCGGTACTATTTTTAGACCTCGTTTTGGAATAAGGCGGTTTACGACTACAACAACCGACTCCAATTATTACATAATGTGCTACAACCACAACTAATCGGATCATGATAAAACGATGTATGTATGTATCTATGTACGTAAAACTAAAAAGGACTTCCTCATAATCATGAATCACCTATCTTTCTAAAAATAGAACTATTTAAATCGTTTAGTTAATAGCCGAGTAATCCCGTTATAAACTTACAAAATAAAATAAAAAAAAACATACGGTTGAATTGACAACCTCCTCCTTTTTGGAGTCAATTGAAAATACACATTAATTACATGCAATTTATATTATTTTATGGTTCTGTACGCATGTAGAAGGTCCGTGAATGTACACAAAGCATTACCTCTAGAAGATAAATCTTAAAATGTGGTAACATGAAATACGATTCAGTATAAGCCAAGTTTTGGACAAAGATTTGTTTTTACTAAAATGTTTGCTATTTGTGAATATACACGAAATAAAAATACGAAACAATAATTTATGACTATGTTTTGATGTTGTTCAATTCCCATATTTCTTTTATAATTGGCAAAATATATATGATAATATGAAGTAAAGGTGTTATACGTATAATTTAATAATAAACTCGTTAACTACATTAATATTTGATAACTCTTTTGTATCATGTTCCATCGGAAACTGAGATAGTAACTCAATTTGACAAAGCATAGTTACTGAAATATTGAATTGCTCTAATCAACGTGGATCAATTAATACTATTTATTTGTTAAATTCTGACCCAAGAAATCAAACAAATGTAATAAATAAGCTACTTTTTAAGAGTAAAATATTAGCAAGAAATATACTGAATTACTTCTCCTTATATCAAGTAGGTAATATTATATTGTTGCACTTGGAAAAAATGTTACATTTCGTATTCCACAGTTTAACTGTAAAGTTGCAAGGTAAAATGTGAAATGTTCTCTAGAAGACAAAGTTCTTGGTAATCGATACAAAGTTTCTTGTTTGATCTGCTATCTGCCGTCTACACAATGCACGTGTATGTATGTACAAATGGGACCTAACGGTTGGATGTTGTGCAGGCTGGAAATGTATTGTAAGTTGGATGAAATTTATCGCATTACCGTTAACTTGTCATTTTTATTTGAAGGCGCTGTAGGGCCTTAATTATGTAATGTTGAATTTAACATAATATATGGTTAATTATGTGATGTTACCGACAGGAGTAGGTATTTGTATAATGCTACATAGTATAATGGACCACCTGATGGACAGAGATGTTGTAGTAAAAAGAGATAAAACGGGTTGTTTAATCTTGTATTGAAACGTCCGAATTGAAATTCTCCGGATATAGAACTACTTTAGGACGTAAATTCTGATATTTGTTTGTTTGTTAGCTTTTATATGGGCACGCAATTTATATTTTTTTTTATTGCAACCATTGTTTCGCTAAAAGTAGGTACGTGTAAATAATTGTGTAATACAAAAACAATTGTAAAATAATTCTGCAAACTTTAATATTTTTGCTGTTGTAGCAAAATAAAGCTTAATGTAAATATAGTTAATTTGTAACTAACTATATTTACATTCAGCTGATATGTATGTTTATGTATAATTGAAACTAAAATATTGTTTTATAGTGAAATGAAGCTAACACCCGCATAAATCTTTACAAGGTTGTGGAGACAAAAGTATGTTATACTTATTTTTTTTTCTAATATGTCAATAAATAAAATTCTTTGAACTTGGTACCGGTGCGAGTATTTTACTGTCTGTCCTAGAATGGAAACTATAATATTATCATATGGATGCCTCATAATATATCAATTACTTTTTCTGAGGAATCAAAAAACAAAACATGGAAAGTATAATATTATAATATATATACGCCAAGACGTTAAGTTTAGTTAGGGTTTTGTAGAGTTAGAGCTTTAATATTTAATTTACAACTTGCCTCTACATGACATCTAATAACTTTTTGACAGTGCGAGCCTTAAGGACTTCAGTTGGCAACATTTTACATAGAAATATTTTATAGGTGAATTGCATGACTTGTTTATAAATAATAAATGTAATATAATAATACTGAGTAATGATTGTACCTCTGCCTACTTCTTCAAGGATAATGAGTCGGATATACTTTTATTTATTAAATAATAACGTTATAGTTAAATGTAACATTCTTAGTTTTTGAATATAATTATTGAGTCTTCCATTCAAAAGTGTCATAACCCTTAATAATTGAGTACAAACAAGTAGTCAACGTTGAAAATAAATAATAATCAATATTAATGAGTCTACTATTGAATGTGGTTATTCTGAGCATTCATACTTCATCCATTATGTCGGTTATTGGATATATCAGAACAAAAGGAAACAAACAATCATTTTATTTTTAGCACCTATTTGATAAGTGACTAAATAAGAGCAATTTTGTCTAATTTTGACAGAAAATAAACGTTAGATTTTTGGGAATACTAAACAAGAGGAATGTATGTTTTGAATTTCATAAAACAGAAAACAAACACACTGCTTTCCTAGACATATTTGTAAATATAATTGAAATAAAAAAGCCGCCCACCTTAGACACCATTGATATTACTTTAACCTGAATATTGAGGATCGTGAGGTCTGGCACTCGATACTCTCTGCCTACCCCGTAAGGGTCTTGGCGTGAAGATATGTATGTATGTATGTATGTATGAATATTTTTTGGGCTTCGCGAGTCTATTAGCTCTGTTCTATGGCATGGATAAAAATAATAGCTAGCGCCTAGCAATGACGCTAGGGCGGCAAGCAGGTAAGGCCGTGGTACCAATCCTCGCAAGTTGTTGTTAATGACACACAATATTGTTTATTCTATCTATATTGTTGAACCTTACAATAATAATAATATGGTTTAACTTGTAGAAAAATTAGGTCGCGCGTGTCTCCTTAAACAAAGAAGTACAGAAGTTGTAAGGCTCAACTTGCAAGCACAAGACTGAACACAACAAAGTACAAATCGTACGTGATGCTGTTGTAATACTTAACCCTACTCGTAAGTTACCATAGCACTAAAGAATAATAAAAGCGAAACCGATTGGCTAATAATGTTATTATATAATTATTAAAACTATTTAAAGTGAAACGGTAGATGTGTATTCATACATCAAGTATCAAGGAGTATGTGATCTAGCGGTTCAGTTGTTGGACTTGATTACATGAGGTCCCAGGTTCGAATCCCGTGTCGGGCAACAAAAAGAAAATTGGGTTTTTCTAATTGTCTAATAACAAAAACGTTGCTCGGGATTGGATATGTGCTCGGTTGTCGATAGGCTTGCCATCTATCACATTGTGGGACTTAGTGTTTTCGGCTAGTCGTGGGTACCCTGGTTGTGCCTCTGCCTAACTCTTCAGGGATATGGACGTGAAGATACGTTTTCAACAACTCGTTATAAGAGAACAAGATTTTGCACATGATATTTGAAAAAATGCCTATTTTCGCTGATCGTTTCAGCACTAAAAATGATGAAAGTTTCCTTAAGTAGCTTTTGTTAGTCGTTATCGCTGATTACTAAATTTGTTTTGTAGTAAATGACAAGTGTAAATATTTAGATGTCTGTATTACGTTCAAGGACGCGTTTTCGAATAATTTGTGTAATCGCGAAATTAATATTTCCTTTCATTTTTATTCGTATTGATATAAATTACGGTCTGCCAGCCGTAATGTTTCCAACATACAAAAATAATTATCAATTAACTTATATAAATGCCAATCTTCATTATTTAAAACGCGTAATGCGATTAGCAAAGGAAATGGAGATTCATTTTATGTATATGCAGATTTAAAGTCACAACAATTACTACGTTGAAGCGGTAAAAAACCGAAACAATTCCAGATTGTAACTTAATTTAGGCACGCACACATTAAACGCAACCGCTTCAATATCGTAACAAAAGGGAACCATTTCGTGAAATTGTATTTCCGGGTGCCAAGAACCATAAATTCTGCCCGATTACAGATGTGTCTTGTTAAAGATTGTTGCAATTTTAAGCTCATGCCTCCAAATTTGTTGAATCATACATCTGGTGTTAAAAATAATTACTTCTTTAGCTTCCTCTTGAAGCGGAAGAGCGGGGACAGCTACATCAGCAGTGGTCAACCAGTCGAACGCATCAAGCTGAACAACAAACTAATTTATTTCATAAACCAAATATTGAACAAAGGATGTGCATTAACATAGAGATTAGTTAATTACAAATTCTCATGCATAATGCAAGAATATCTCGTAACATAGTAAGTATAATATGTTATTCTCTCATAATATATAAAAAAATCGCCATTTCCCTTGGCCATCGCTTCAGGTATGGACGGATGGACTAATTTTGCTAAATAATTTTTTGCTGTGTTACCATAATTGTCAAAAGAATGTTTATATGAAAAAAATATATCTAAAGGCAGGACAACGTCTGTCAGCTAAGCTAGTAAGGATCACATTTATTTTATTTTTGGATATTATACTTCACGATTTTTAAATAAAAAATGTACATTTAAAAACAAACTGTTTTTGGAGCAAAATCGGTTTTAATTTTTACAACATCACAGTATTTTTTAATACTCTGCGTATACGGCTAACTCCACCGACCAACAGCGAGGCTCAGGTTCGATTTCGGGTGTTTATTTTATTTATTATTTTTATTTCAATGTACTAGTATCGTTGACTAGCACCCATAACACAAAACATATTGTTAATTTATTTTATTTTTCTAAATAAAAACAAAATATTAATAACTCGCTAGTATTGTGTTCAAGACTACTCAAAATCGTATGTTCGATTCCAATTTTGAATCCGAATGAAGTCAAGATTCAAGAGTAGCCCTGCAGGGCAGCCCGTTGAATTTCAATATTTTGAAATATTATTTTTCACACTTACTAATTGTATGTTGTGGTTAGGTCTCTAGTTTCTTTCGGCGGTACTTCGTGTAAATTCGTAATTACGATTAATTAAAGTTAATTGTACACTTTTCGCTTATTTTATATTATTTTGCCCTAAAAGTATCGCCTATTCTCAAGACATCATTAAAATTCTTAAGGGCCTCGTTAAAATTTACAAATACTGTTGTTTATTAATTTCTGAGGCGCATAAAATAACTAATATAACAGTTACAATGTTGAACTTTCGTCAAGTTTTTGCGTTTTTGAATTTTCGTAGAAGTATACTAGTATTACAATCTTTTTTACTTACATGATAGTTATGTTACCATTATTTAGTTTACCAGTTTTAGATTCAGTATTCCATTACAGTAAAGCATTTAGGTATATCTTACCGTTGATCATTTATTTGAGTACAACATTGTAATCAGTTTAGCACTTGTATTATACTAGCGGCTAACTATGTTGGACGGTTTGATATTTGTATTACGTAAGATTATAATTTTATTTTTTTGATAGAGCATATTAGTACTTGCTACACAAGTTTCAAATACAAAAACGAATTAATTTTCTAAAATAAGCCATCCACGTGAAATCGGCCACTATAGCGTGCTACCAATATAGTATTTTTTTTAAATGTTCTAGCAAGTCAGAATAATTAAAAAGTAAAAATATGTTTGGCCTTCAATTTGTGTGACTTTTTGTTCAAAATAGAATCTATACTTGCTATCATCGGCACTTGGTGGAATTCCATTGTATACACACTTTTTCGTAGTAAAACATTTGTACTCATCCACTATACACTTTATTCAACACTTTACGCTACTTTTCAGCCATCCGGTTACACTTTTTACAGCATCATCAGGACTTTGAAACTAAAGATAAAAAGACTGTTTTAGTTTAATGTTCAATACATATTTGGTTGGATGTTACTGACGGTACCCACATATAAAAATGTTAATTGCAAACAAACCACAGCAAGTTTTTTTCCCCAAAAATAGGGATTGCAGTTAGATTGTAAAGTGTCATTGTATTAAAAAAAAATATGTATGAAATTATGTGTCAACTTATAGAAATAACAGTTTAGAAAAAAATTAAAACATAGAAACCTGGAAACAACAAAACCTCTTTACAGTTTTAATCTTAAAATCTACTACCTATCCCAATTTCTGTATTCTTGAGGAATTTTAATGTTACCGTACAATTTTATAGTTATTTTTTAATTTTTAATAAACAGACTTGATTTGACGATAGAATATTATAATCATATTGTATATTAAAGTTATTTATGCACAGTAAAACTACCAAAAATAAATTTGACAATTTTAACTCATGTTTTTTTTTAATTTCTGTATTATACTCATAATATATAAAACTTATAAATAAGAAAGAAGGTTTCAACAGATGGATGGTTGGCGTTAACGTTAGAACGGCTGAACGATTATGACGGAATTTGATAACATACATGTAATCTGATTTACCAGGAAAGCTGAATCTGCCGCAATGTCTATCGAGATGTTATTCTTGCTTGTCACTTGTAAAATTATTTAATCACCAAATACGCATGCAAAAATACTAGCACCGGGAAACCGTTATAATGCAATTATTAAAATCTACGCCAATTTCGTTTTCGAATGACGGCGAAATCGCATATGGATTTTTCTAAAAGGTGTTTGAATTCTTTACCATACCTTAAAATATTTTTACTCGATTGTGCTCAACAGTATTTAAAATTATTATTTAATCTGTTCCAAAATACACATCGAAATTTTCATATATGACAAGCCACCGCTATCCTCGTAAGTTGATTTTTTTTAATCTTTTCTAATTTGAGTAAACATCAGCTTATATTATTATAAAACTTATATTATTATATTATTATAAAAAAGTCAGGTGTTGACGAGTTTTGACTCCACAAACAAAAAACCTTTAATTTTTGTATTTTTAAAAAGTAAGTATATATGCCCCTAATATATCCTCTTTCATGTCCCCGAAGAGGTAGACAGAGGCAATACCATGGCACCCTCACATGCGGAAGATACTTAGTCGAACAATGTGATAGGTGGCAAGCCTATCTCCCGGGCACATCATAATATCCTATCTCGGCAACGTTGTTTTTAATAAAAAAATGAAACACACATTTTACAGTTTCTTAATTACCGACCCGTTGATACCCGTATCAAGAAGTCAAATCCGACGCCGCACTGCTACATCACAAAGGCGAGATTGCACATTTACATAGATATCTTTTTGTTTGTTGTACAAGAAGTCATCAATATAAATGTTTGTTGTACTACTCAAACACTGTCGAAATCGTGTATTTCCCTTAAACCAGTTCTTTTTTAAAGGTTACATAAATATTATCACACCCAAAAACAAACTTTCAGGGGTCGAATTTTGAAATAAAACATATTATGTAGCATTCAATTTCCAAAAGGAATCCCTGTACAAAATTTGACCCTCGTAACACTTGCAATTTCTGAAATTTTGTAATAAGTGATATATCAATTATTCCGACTTAGAAAAAATGACGTTTAAGTATTTAACATTAACTTTTATATTTTTTACTTCTGTTAATCAAAATTTTTACTTATGTTAATTGTTTTTGTTTCAATTTAAATAAACAAAAAATATAAAAGGTATATCATAATTTACAAACACATTTATGGAACACGCCTTTTCATATCGTAAATTTCCTACCTGTCTTAAGTTTACACCATATAAAACAAAGTTTGGCCGACGACAACTTTATGCTATCATTACGATTCATAAAAGTTTTGTCGTAACATCTCATTTGTATCACACTAAACAAAAACTTTAACCTAACTTCACATATAATAAAACAATAATAACTTCTTAATTGTATGGCAGATTCTTTCGTCACTTTCACCCTCGAGAATCATTTATTTTTAAAGCTTTTCCTTATCTGTCTCGTGACTTGACACAGCGGGTAATAAAGGATTCCGACGTCTTCCAAGTATACTTTTATTACCATAATTAGAATTTCCGTATTGGACAGATGTTTTAG
Source organism: Calephelis virginiensis (assembly GCA_002245475.1). Classification (NCBI taxonomy): domain Eukaryota; kingdom Metazoa; phylum Arthropoda; class Insecta; order Lepidoptera; family Riodinidae; genus Calephelis; species Calephelis virginiensis. The sequence continues at coordinate 67,168 of NJDC01011419.1, read as the reverse complement.
GGTTAAACAAGCATGTATGTGTAGAATTATATTTTGGGCCGGCATTTTTTGAAAAACCTTAAATATTTTGCAGGGTGTCGGGGTTTTTTATAAACATAAACACGTTTTTTGGGATATGTATATCTTACAATGTTGTACACTATATTGTTTTTTTGAAATAACTCAATGTCGAAATAGTAGTAACGTTCGTTCACTGTGATTAATATTTTTATTGCTTGTTTTAAATTCTAATACCTATAATTAAAACAGGCTTCTGCTTTTAGGAAGGTTTATTTTGTATATTAGTAGCTGCATTTTTAAATTTTTTAGAGCACCATTACACAGTATTCTGCTAAATCTTGTTCCATACTTAAGGGTTGCCTGGAAGAGATCGCTGACTTGGCGATAAGGCCGCCTTTGTCTATCTTATAATTTAAGTTTTATTTTATGTATTTTGTGCACAATATAGAGTTATTGTATTGTATTGTAGTAACATATTATGTATAGAATAATGTTATTTTTAATCGGGCAGAGAAGCAAAGATAGTGCCTTGGTAGGCCATATTATACTCTCAGTTTATATAAAGATAAATAGAACAGATTTTATTGTGCACCAAAATACATCAAAAATAGATACATTTAAAGAAACTTAAAAACTAAGTGATAGACAAAGGCGGCCTCATAGCCAAAATAGCGATCTCTTCCAGCCAACCTTATGTTAAGGAGATACAATCAAAAAAAAATGCACGATGGTGCTCTTAATACACAAAAAAGAAATATAACACATAAAATATCAACATACATACATATCTTCACGCCAAGTCCCTTACGGGGTAGGCAGAGAGTATCGAGTGCCAGACCCCACGATCCAGACAAATCTGTCTTGCTTCCTTCACATTCATAACCCTTTTCATACAAACACGCCGGTTTCGGAGACTCTTGACACCACCCTCGGATAATATCCGATTGATCTGATCGTG
>NJDC01011419.1:44803-56159 GCA_002245475.1 Calephelis virginiensis | reverse complement strand
GCTACTCTACCCTCCGAACCTGAACATGGCACTGTCATTTTGGCAACAGAAATATGTCACGCGGTGGACCCCCTACCCGTGCAAGTTTAAACTTAAGTTAGTTGCTTAAGTGTAGTACTTTAATACTACACTTTAGCATTACCCGTTTAACTTAATCAAGCCAAACTATGTGTGTCTGTTTATATTCATATGTACAACTATAAACCCAAATTTCATGAAGCTAGCTCAAATGGTTACAAAGATTTGACGATGCAAAATTCGTCAATAATCCACTGACTGACTGACTGACATATAGATCAATTAATTAATGCGAACTCCGTTGAAATTATTAATATTAATATAATAATATATGTCAATAACCACGGCTTTTGCTGCGCGACATTAAATCATTTTTTTGTCCTTTCAATCGTATGTTACTTCATTCGTATTAGCTCTTACATTCTATAAGTGAAAACCAGATCAAATTGGATTAAGTTGTTATGAGAAAAAATATGTTTTATGCTAATTAAGTCCAAAGATCACAGACAAAAAAGATCTATTATATCTTTTTATAAATTATATGCTAATATGTATGAGATCGACAATGCATCTTTGTTCTTACTTCTGGTCATCATCTTCTTCATCTTCGACGACAAAACAAGTTTTTTTTTAAACTTATACACGATATAGTGACATGTGCCGAATCTGCATTTTCACATTTTCCGCATTTTGCGTTCAGGTGAAAAGTCAGCTAACAAACGCACGAGTCTCCTGATGGTAATAGACAATAGCTGTGTGCTATAGACAACATAGATGTTAGAGGTGCGTCTCTGTGCGAAGCGACACACCTTTGGTGTAATTCTATCAGCTACCCTACCCCTGGGCTGGAAAACGAAAAAGTCATCATTGCGACACGAATAGGTACAAGGTGGATCCCTACCTGGAAAATTTTACCTGGGCGAAAACTTAACGATAGACACGTCAATGACGTTTATTGTGTCTGTGTGTGCGTATGTGTTATCAATAAGAAAGCAAGCTGCTTATTCTCTATCTAAACTTTAGATATTCTACAATGTGTATATTTTATCCTTCAGAAAACGCCAATTCATCGCTCACATTTGGAAGTAATGTTGCGACGTTGGAAGATATCGCGGTTCACGCTCCATAAAGCAAACATATCCGAAGCACAAATACTGTATAGAATAAATATAGTAGTCTATTTAATTCAAGCAAACTCAAAGAAACATGATTCTATTTGGTTTACAAACTTACACCGAGTTTACTTCACAAATATCAGCCCGCTCGAGTACAGCGAAACTCCGAACTGATTTGCTCTGCTTCCTTAACTTCTTAACAAGTTTTATATACTCGTAGCCATGTTTTTTTGGTATTTATATGACTGGATTTTTACATTATATTGTTGAAACACTTGTTTTATGAGTATAGTTTTCTTCTTTTTTTAAAGTAAGATGAAAGCAGTAAATCTATGTTGTTAGACTCTCGTTTTGCATTTGAAAAGGCGAGATCAGAGAAAGTATTATTTTTTTGTTTTTGTTATTTTAATCAGATATTCAAATTATTTTAGGACGTTCGTTATAGCGCCAACTGTGTTCTAAAATATTAAGAGATACGTTGTCTGTGTTGGTTCAGGTCTACTGTGTACCTTCCCGCCAGGCAGCTAATAAAAGGCAAGCAAGGTAAATGTGGGTACTTACCAAAAAGAACACTAATGGTAGATGGCCATTCTTCTACTTCTACGGGTTGGGTACCGTATCTATTCCTGCCACCGTAATTATAGTATCATATTCTGGCCCGGAAGATGAGGTAGCCAAAAGATATGCTCAATTTGCCTAACACCCCGACCACAGGATAACGACGCACCTCTAATATCTACGGTATCTATAGACAATAGCTATCCTAACCATCATTAGCATTCTTGTAGATACTTATTTAAGGAACTAGCAACTTATTACAAATTGAAACCAGCGAAATTTCGTACCATAATATGCTGTAATTCTTGTTTTTGAATTTTAAATGGTAAATAGTAATTTGCCTTTACTTTGCTTGGAAGTCAAACATCCCAAACGATTTTAATGTTAAAAACCACACACTGCCTATGAGCCGGAATGCATTTTTAACCTAGAGCGTGGGTGTTGGTGACCAAATTTACTGGCTAACCTACTCTCAAAATCGGGCTAATGAAATATCAGGGCTGGGTTTTAGTGTTCTAAGAGATTACGTAGTTATACTCGCTAGTATCTCTATAACTTATTTTTATGAAATCTTGGAACAGCAAGATCTAAATAATGATGCCCATTATTGAATATGTGCCCGGTTGGTGACAGGCTTGCAACTTATTTCATTGTGGGACTTATGCCCATTTTCACCAACAAAACTTAAAATCTAGGGGTCCCCTAAATGCGTTTAGGTGACTCACTAACGTCTTTAGTGACACTTATGTTCTTAGGTGTTCCCTAAAACTTACGAGCCCGATTGCACATTGCCTATCCCTCCCCTAACTTAAGGTGACAGTTATTGTCATAAGTTTACGTTAATTGTTCCACAATGAACAGCGATATAAACCGATTTTTTGAGAATTTAGAAGAAATTGAAACAATAGAAATTATTTCTAACCCAAATTTTTTAACACACCGCGTATTTATCGTGAAAGAGCAAATTATTTTGAGAAATATGATGAAATAGTTGGACGAGAGTCTAGCGTACACGCCTAACTACACTGGCCAACCTCGAGGCTCAAGTTCGATTCCCGACGGGGGCAGGCATTTTATGATGAACATTTCGGTGTCTGCATTTTCGGGTCTAGGTGTTTATTAAATTTATTCTGGTATCTCTTTAAGTATTTCCATGTATTAGTATCGTCGACTATCCCCCCCTTAACACAAGCATACAATTTGCTTATTTTGGGGTATGGAAGGTAGAGGTACCTCTACCTTCCATACTTTGGGCTTTGATTTAATTTGTGTAAGTTGTACGAAAATATTTATTTTATTTATTTGTGAGATGTAGATTATCTAAACAGATTGCTATTTTTATTTGATAAAATAGAACATCATTTGGAATTAAAGGATGATTGTTAAGTCTTAAATTTTATCTGCTATATAAAATAAAAAAAATTATGAACATACCGATAACATAAACATCAGATTGAACTTTCTTAACTAGTACCGACATAATATCTTAAAATAACATTTCAGGAATAAGTCAGTGCCACCTATAAACCAACTCTTGTGCACTTTTTACTTCTGTGCTACTGACAATCTAAAATACTAGAGATCTGTTGCTACAAGATGCAGTCGTATAATAAAATGAGTTTCAAATGCCAATGTACTATCTCTGCGAGAAGAGTTCCTCACATTTCCCGAATCACAAGAAAAAATCTCAAAAGGGAAAGGACACTTTTACAAAATTGCTCGGTTGCCTAATATTTTAGGTTGCATAGATTGCACACACATTAAAATTCAATCACCCGGTGAGATTGTTACCTTGCATTTCATTCACTTTTATAAGGTTTAACTAAGATTAATAATTAAAAATAAACTACTAGGTGGTGATGATGCAAAAATATATCGAAACCATAATTCGTCTAAGTATATCAATAATTAATGTGTAAACAATAAGCGATGCCAGTTTATTGATAACTAATGTTGTTACAAGATAGCCACGTTCATCACACGACTCTAATATATGTGAAAATAGTCACATAAATTCCAAATTTCAAAGTTGAATATATGGGATATTATATCTTTTAGGCGATAGTGGATATCCATTGAAGGTAAACACCGCATACTTTCATTAATAGAAAAATAAAAATATACACTAGATAATAATAGAATTTTATACTAAGTATGAGTTTTTTGTGATTAAATTCGAACAATCGAAAGCTTCATCAATATTATAATTCAATGTAAGTACGTTTCTCTATTTCAAAATTTAGGTAGTTGTCAATTGTCAGCTTGACATAAGTTATTATGCCATAGTATAAGACTTAAGGCAAAAGAATGCTTTTTTGCCTTAGGCAATAACCAAATACATTAAAACAAATAATAATCTCTGAGATATGTAACTGAAAATTTAAAAAAAAATGATATTTGTGTTCTATGTATTACTTTTTTATCCAATAATTTTAATATTTAACGATGCAGTTCTCTTATCGATTCAGAATCGATATTTGGTTACATGTACAGCAATAAAGAATCGTCACTTAGTTGAGAGTTACTTAAGGAAGTAACACTTAGCTCGGTGCAAACGAATTTAGGTAAGGGTTGGATTTAGGGGATCTTTTAAACTAAGAGTCACTTAACCTAGGGAATCCTTAGGTGCTAGTTGGTAAAAACGGGCATTAGTGTCCTTAGCTAGTCGTGGGTACCCTGGTTGTTCCTCTGCCTATCTCTTCGGGGATATGGGCTTGAAAATATATATTTTTTGTTTTGCTCTTTTCTATTACCAGTGTACCTAGTGTGAGTTTTTGAAATGATTTACTATACTATCGCGTTTACGTTTAACGACCTTGATGTATGGAGTTATTGTCAGCGCCTCTAGCGGATAGTCGAAGCAACAAAATTATTCAATACATTTGGATCGTCCAAACGCAAACGCGGTAGTAAAGTAAATTCGTGCAAAACTCACACTCGGCACACTGCTCATAATCACGGTTTTCATCATCACCATAGCCTAATGGCACTCTTGCCACCAAGAAAGCCCCATCAGGAAAGGTGCATGTTGGCTCGTTATCTTATCACTAAAAAAATATATGACATTGTATCACTTCATTAGCACTACTGATTAGATCACTACCATTTCCCATTACATCTCAAAAAGGAAGTACACTTTTTTTGTATTCGTTATAATGTATACTCTAACCGTTTTATTAATAAACATACAATAAAAGTGCTCTAGTTTTAAAGTTGACATAATAGTCTGTATTGCAGCATAGTAAAGAATAAAATTATCTTAAACTGAAATGAACTTTATTCCATGTTTAATTATAAGTCAGTAGATTTTTGTTCTGTCATATTTAATTTTTCATTTAGGTGCACTAAAAATGTCAAACTCTGAATTAATATCTATTAGCATCTGTCCAACTTTAAAGCAATTTTAGTTTCTAAATACAAATAAGTTTTCCAAGTCAGTAAAATTATATTGAATTCTAAAATTCTAATTGTCAACTAAATATCAACAATGAAGAGTTCATTTACACTTCATTTGTTTAAGCATTAATAAAGTTAGTATTTGCAACCAACTAGAACACATATTAAAGTTACATTATACAAATAGAAGGGCAATCGCCTTTTAAATGAAACAAATCAATGAAGCAGTGAGATAAATGACACGTAACGTCAACTTCAAAAAGCCACACTAAAACAAAGTGCCCCCTTTAACTAAATCGAAAACATTTTCTTTAAGGAAAAAGAGATTGTGGTATTTACAGAAAGTTGACTTTGGCCCAGGATTGATGATGCGAGAGCGCGTAAGTTACTGAATTCCACATTTCACTTGAAAATAAATTGACATTGAACCATCGAACCAAGAGTTTCCACATAATTTAGTTTTTGTGAGGGCCATTAGCATCTGACATTTTTCAAATCAAATTTATTTGTATCAAGTGATTATTTTAGCAAAGTTGAGCGTACAATAATCAAAATTAGTTTTAAATCTTTTCTAAGGTCATCTAATGAGATTTGGCATCAAGAATTCTGAATGTTTGCACATAAACTGAACATGACTAAAACAATGCCATCAAAACTGGCTAACTCCATTCTCCGATTACCTCCGACAAGATTTCTACCGCATATAGCGGGTCCCTTAAGTATAATAAATTATCTGCCTCTCAGCGAGGCAGCTCGTAAGAGGCAATCACAGGTCAAATTGGTCGTTATCAATAAAACCACGGGTGGTAGAGTCCTAAGCTGCAAATTGTCCGGGTAGTAGTACTTATCCACCACCTTACTTATCCCTGCCGCTATAATGACCGTCTCGATTCCACTCCAAGGGGTAGCGTAGAAAGCGTACACGGTTTTTCGAAACGAGCGTGTTTGTATCAAAAGTTTAATGAATGTGGTGGAACTAGGCAGGTCTGAAAGGATTGTGACACTTGTACTCGATAATCTCTGCCTATCCCGCAAAGGAGCAGAAGGGAGATATGTTAAACTTTTTTATGATATTGGAAGAAAAAGCACAAATTCGGCATCACATTGAGTACCTACTGTTCTCAACTCTGGACAGAGGACTGTCCAGTCCAGCTCCTTACTTTTTGACCGCATCCAATATAGCGCGTCTCGAATTGTCAATGACCTGTCAATTACCGATTGGGTTGATTCTTTGGTATTGCATAGAGACGTTGGGTGACTCAGTATTTTCTAGTGCATATATCATCGGGAAAGTTCTGAGAAGTTATTTGATTTGATTCTTATCGCTAAGTTTCACTTTCAGGCATTGCGTCAGTGATTAAGGTATCATTTTCATCATCTTGATGCGTGGCAATCTAAAACTTTGCGGAATTAACAACCGAGGTCAGCATTTCCGAACAAGTATGATTTAGAATTTTTTAAGAAAAGAGCGTACTACATCTGTGATACTCCTGTTGATGCAGATGTCCGAGGACTCACTTTCCGTTAGGTCACCCACTCACTCATTTGCCTCCACTTACAAAAAAAAAAGATGGGTAGCCTGGTTGTTAAAAACATATGGTATCCAGCATAAAGTTGATATCAAAAGCAACTCTTTAAACACAACGTTGTACAATTTTACAAAGTTGTTGTAGCAGGAATAAGTAAGACAGTAGTACCTTTTACGAGCAGTTTGACAGTCTGGTATCAACAGAGGCAGCCACTCCTATAGCAATTATGTTTCACAATAATGATAAATACTGTTTTACTATGTTCAATATTTTAATATTATTGAACCTTAAATACTATTTTATTAGCTGGCCTTTGTAGCCTAACAGTGCTTTGGCTGGTTTTTCAAAAAAAAATTTAGTTCCTTCTATATTTTGTATATTTTTAAAATAGAGAACCAAAAATATATCAATTGATTCTGCATGGTTAGGCCTCGAGCAAAAGTAAGTTTACCGGGTACTTTACCCTCCAAACCGGAACACGTCATGACGTTATGGCGGCAGGAATAGGTAAGGTGGTGGTACCAATCCGGGTGAGTCGCTGCGAAACTCTACCACCTAGTCAACTCACGGTATTAGTGACGTTAAGCTTATGCTCGCCTTTTACAAGCTGCCTGGCAGAAAGGTAGATGGTCTATTCTGCAAAGGAGCCCGGACCAACATGGGGGAATGTTTTTGAATTCTAATCACAAATATAAAAATACTAATTCTAGTTCCGATCTTAATAAGTCGATGGAACTCAAGAGAACAATAAGTTCTGAAGGAACTGCTGCCTGCTGCTCGGCAGTGGGAGGACCCTAGACCAGTGGTAGCTGCCCCGCCGGTGTTTTTTTTTGGCCGCCTTCCCAGCTGCCCACTTCTGCGGCTACTTCTCTTTGCTGAGGGGAGGCACCAAGGGGTCCCCTTACCCCAACTGCCGGGGCTTTTGTTTTAGAGGTTGCTGTTTTGAAATACGGGAGAGAACGAATAATTCCTACAGGAAAGCTATTACATAAATCTTCTAAACAACAAGCATTTTTGTAAACTTCTACAATCCAAATCTAACTCTTTCAACACTAATGTTACTTTCTAAACGTTTCATAAAAAGGTATTTAAAATATTAATATGAATAGAGTAAAAATAGCAGTTAAAACCTGAACCATCTAAAGCCGGATGTCCGCCGACGGCCACATCCGCCGTCTCTCTTAACTTCTGAATACCTTTTAGCCTAATTTACCGTAAAAAGTAATCGTTTTTGCACGAAATATAACATGCATACGCTGAATTTACAGGGATAAAACATTATCTTTTGTTTTAATAAGAAAAAATAAAAACGTTACTGCGCCAAGCTTTTACTGTGTCAGGCTTGTTTTAGGCAGGCACTTATCCTTCCTTCATGCCATTTCTGACTTACTTAGCCAATTGTCATATCCATAAAGTAAGGTTGGGTGAAGCATATGTTTATACAAAATATAACTTTCATGTTTAAATGAATGTATCTACTGTAACGTAGTGAGGATAGCTTAGCTACCACCCACCACTATGTTAACCGAAATGAAACAAACAATCAGTCAAACAAGTCAAACCAAATATAAGGAATCGTGATGATATAAAAAGTAAAAAAAAAATGTAAACAAAGTAACACCATAATAAAATAAAAGTGTATAAATGTCTGCACTTCACATTTAGTTTTCAGTTTTCTGCCGGATAAGAAAAAAAGGGCTTGGGATGCGTCGGTCTTTAAGGCTTTCGTTGATGGAACACGAAGAACTGCTGCTGAAGCCCCGGCAGTTGGGGTAACGGGACCCCTTGGTGCCTCCCTCAGCAAACAGAAGTAGCAGCAGAAGTGGGCACCTGGGAAGGCGGCCAAAGGAAAACACCGGCGGGCCAGCTACCACTGGTCTAGGGTCCTCCCACCGCCGAGCAGCAGGCAGCAGTTCCTTCAGAACTTATTGTTCTCTTGAGTTCTATCGACTTATCAAGACCGGAATTAGAATTATAATGGGTGTCATGTTCCGGTTCGGAGGATAGGGTAGCAAATAAATTACACAATAAAATTTTATGTTTCAATTGTACAAAAGAAACAGTAATATAAAATTGACATTTTAATTTTCCTTTTCAATTTCATAAATATCCTGTCTTCTAAAAACCTTTTTCCCATTATACGTTATGTCTAAAGAATGTACAAGTATAACGTTTTATAAATGCCGTAAATATTTTTTTCGTTTTTTAGTCATAAGGGATGATTTATAGGGTTTCAATTTTAAATTATATTTTAAAAATAAAATATTCAAATTAAAACAATGTTATTTCGAAATAAATAAGCCGAAAATTAATATAAGTACGTTTGCAAGTATATTTTAATTTTTTTTGAAATAGGGTATGATTTATAGGGGTTGAAAATTATGACTAATAAATAATCATCATCATCATCATCAGCCGTAGGACGTCCACTGCTGGACATAGGCCTACCCCAAAGAGCGACACAAGTTACGGTCACCAGCCGCTTGTATCCAGCGTCTCCCCGTAATTTTGACCAGGTCATCAGTCCACCGGGTGGGAGGTCGTCCAACACTACGTCCTCCGGTGCGGGGCAGCCACTCGAGAACTTTTCTTCCCCAGCGGTTGTCGGTTCGGTATGTGGCCTGCCCTTTGCCACTTCAGCTTGCTAACTCGCTGAACTAGGATGTCGGTTAATCTCGTTCTCTTGCAGATCATTGAATTACGGATCATATCTCGCTGAGAAGCACCGGGTATAGCTCTCTCCAAAGCACTCTGAGCGACTCTGAGCTTATTTAAGAGGCCCACAATTAACGACCAAGTATCAGTTCCATATGTCATTACTTGTAACACAATGGTCGAAGACTTTAGACTTTAAACATTTACAATTACAACATTTATTTGACATTTTTGAATAAATATTCAAATATTATTTACAAACAAAAAAATATCCATTCACAATAATTAAGTCATCAAAAAACTATATACGTCTGTAGGTAAATAATGCTTTTCATTTTTTTTTCGAAATAAGGGGTGATATGTAAGGGTTAAACATTGGGGATGTATAATTTTTGTGTTTAACACAAACAAAATGAGTTATTTCAACATAATTCATCCAGAAAAAAGTCATTAAATAAATTAAAATTAATTTTATATTATCATACCTTATAAAAGGGGTGCTTTAAAAAGGGTGAAATACATGAAACAGGCTTAAAAAATCATAAATATCGTATTGAAGTAATAAGCAACTTTTAGTTAACCCATACAAGTTTTTTCTACTCATTAAACGCTTATACTTTTAATTTTATTGAAATTTTGCAAAAAGGGGTAGTTTTCACCCCTTATAATAATTTGCACATGCCAGAATAGGGTAGATTTTGAAGATGAGGGTTTGATAAGCTTAATTCCAGAATTTCATGTAAATCGATGAAGGTTCAAAAAATTCGGAAGTAATACCTCGTTTTTACCTTGTTAGCTTGGACTATTATGTTTAGACTGATTTGTAACTATTCGCACATCAAGCGGTTTGATTATTAAAAGGGATGTTTGAAATTCAAACATATTTTTCTTTACCATCTTATTGCTGCAAACAATAAAAATCTGTATTCTCCGTATTTTCTCGCACTATAGCAATCTTTATAGGCAAAATTCCACAAAAGCGCCAATTTAGAAAATATCTACCATCTCTAAAGCATGACTTATCAATTTATAGCAGTAAGGAAAATATAGTGCAGCATAGCTTAGTCTCCTTATGCCGTCTCACTGCCCTGCTATTAGGCTAATAGACCGTCGAATTTCCCAAATGATTCTTTTTCAAATCGGCTATCATACGAGTAAATAAATAACTGTAATTATGTAAATTTACAAAACGAAAAGGGTATCTAAAAATACCAAGTTTTAATTAATTACAAATCTTCAGGCTTTCAGAAATCTTCAGACGTTTACTAAAATAAGAAAAGACTTAAAATAAGAATAAGAAAGTCAAAAATGAAATATTTTATAATTAATGAGGTCTAGTAGTCCGGGATCCCTGGCTAATTTTTAGCATTTATCACTAATAAGCCAATTTTCTATGAGTAGCTGCACTTTGAAGAGATGCACGTGTTTTTTTTAACTGAAAACTTCTTTAGCTGCGTTGCGCACTTTTTCGGACTAGGTAAAAACTTCTAAACTCGCATCAGGACAAGTGATCTGAAGTTTCGCAAGACGAAAAGTCGTAAGACGGCGCAGGACGCTTGCGCGAATGTTCGTGTTGTCATATTTGTGTACTACAGCTCAATAAATGAATATTGTATTCTACCACATAAATGATAGTACTTTTATACTGATAATTAAAGCGATTTGTGCAAAATTATTCCCTAACAAATCCAACATATTAAAAATGCACAACGTTAATACTCAAGTTTTCACTTCTGCCGGCACACCCTCGATGTGCCACCCGTTTTTTACAAGTATTTTCGTTGATAGTAGCTAACAAGGTTGGCAGGGATAAACTAAAATGTGTTCACTTTGATACACAAATAAAATATGACGAATTTTAAAAACGTATCACTAACTGGGATTTTCTTTATTAATGCTCAAGGTAGTTTTTATAAATTTAAATTAAACCCAAAAGTTATAAAGTTAATGAAAAACCAAGGGAAAACAAAATTTCCCCGTGTAGAATAGACCATCTGCCTTCCTTGCCAGGCAGCTCGTAAAAGGCGAGCATAGGCTCACCGTCACTAACACCGTGACATCTGACTAGGTGGTAGAGTTTAGCAG
>NJDC01011419.1:9158-36525 GCA_002245475.1 Calephelis virginiensis | reverse complement strand
GTTGTACCTCTGCCTACCTCTTCGGGGATATGGGCGTGAAGATACTTTTTTTTTATATTCATGTAATAAATGCGAAGGTATGTGTTGTTCTAGTTTCTTTAAAGAAAATGGAGAGAACAGTAGTTTTAACTTGAATCGTTTTCCCCCGGGTTGATCCGGGTTAACTGAGTAGAATGGTCTCTGCTAGGCAGCCCGTAACGGTAAGCATAGGACATTACCAACAAGACCACTGGCTGTAGGGAGCTATACAGCAACTTGTCCGGGTAGGGTTTCATAATAGATTAAAAATGATAGACTCTTAATCTACGTGATTCATCAATGGCAACAAATCAGACTTCGTAATGCTGATTTCAAATCTCGCAAATAACGCATTTTATATCGAACACATGTTCTCGTAGCAAACAAAAGCTTGTCGACTAAACCATGATATCAGCATCATGTTTTAAAGTTTGTCCGATACGGAGTGGAGCGGTTTATTATCCAATTTCCTAATAAAGAAATGTTTGTCGGGATTGGAAATGTGCCTGGTTGGCGGTAGGCTTGCCACCTATCACATTGTGGGACTTAGTGTCTTCGGCTAGTCGTGGGTGCCTTGGTTGTACCTCTGCCTAACTCTTCGGGGATATGGGCGTGAAGATACTTTTTTTTTGTTATCATCGTACTGCCACCATAATGGCTCTGTCATGTTATGGTCTGGAAGGTACGGAAGCCGCTACCGACTAGTGGTCCTATTGGTACTGACCTATATTTATATTTTTACCGGTGCTTTACCTCTTACGACCTCCCTGGTAGGAAGGCAGACAAAATGCTTAACATTTCGGCCGCAGGACAGCGACACACCTGTAACATTTGTGGTGTTTAGGCTACGGTTGTCTCTTACCAACAGGAGATTCGTGCGCTTGTTCACTGACCTATTGCATTAAAAGAGTAATTTTACTTACTTAATACCAACCATAATATTACCTACTGATATTATTTTGTAACCTGCGTAGCTATTGCAGTTTGATTTATAAAAATCACAACCCTGTTGCTTCAATAACTTGGCAAGTACCTTATCATTGATCAAGAATATAGACAAATAACATCCCTAACGCTTAAACGGAGTGTAGGTAAGTTTTTATAAACTGGGTTTAGTTTTCATACTGTTCCAAATTCGAACTGTGATGATGTCTTCCGGCCAATATTAATAATCAATCCTAATCCAAATCTTGCCGTCCAAGATTGATATTTTGATCCATTTTTATGTTATCACTTGCCAATAACATATCTGTGTACAGGATAAATATGGCAATTAGGTATGGGATAGGCCGCCGGATACACAGCTATCTAGATTGCTTGAAATCCATTAGATTGAGATACATTATTAACATTGGCCGTTAGGTGACGTAAGCAGTAAGAACACCAAAAAAACACTTCGAGTTTGTATATGCAACAAACTACAAGCAAGCACAATGCTAAAGTTTGTTTACCTTTGACGCTTGCTAACTTTAAAGAATTCCTTTGTCAATTTGTTGCATTGGATACGTGAAATTATTTTGCTAACACAAATAGCTTTTATTCCGTTAAATTCACATGACATACTGCTCTTCTTGACTATCTTTGCTGAGATCAATCAGTAATAGATTCTTTAATGGTGAGATAGCTAATATAGGAGCAGGCAGCTCTCCGTTTTTTATGATAATGTAAGGCAAACAAGCAGATGGATTTCCTGATGGTAAGAAATTCACTACCTATATACACCTTTGGTATTAGTGCGTTGCCAACCTGAGGCCGAGATGTTAGGCCTAGAGCAAAAGTTAATTTACTGGCTACCTTTTAAACTGAAATACGTCAACGGCAAGCATTGCCGTTATGGCGGCAGAAAAAGGTAAGATTGTTTCCAACCAATCCGGACGAGTTGCTGCGGAACTCTACCACCTAGTTGGATGTCACGGTGCTAGTCACGGTGAGCCTGTGCTCGCCTTTATAACAAAACGAAATAATAGCTCTAACACTTCTCTTTTCATATGCATAGCCTAAAATTTAATAGATACAACCGTTCAGTCGGATTCCCAACCTTATAGCGTCTACATTGAGTTCCGTTCTGGAGATTAAGTAGCTTGTAGGCATACACATGTGGCTCAAGATTCCGGCAACAAGATAGGAACGTACCAGCAACATCTATAATATTTATAGACAGTCTGCTAGTTCGCTATCTTATAGTGAAAATGTGTATATTTTGATGATAAAAAAACGATGTTGGAACAGTTTTTACAATTTCCTTGAGTAATTATTGTCATAAGTTCCACTAGCATAATGAATACAACGTGACTAAAATTAATGTACCCACTGCCAATATCTATGGTCATACATCATCCTGTCCTCGCCTCGGAGATTGATGACCTTACTTACAAAATTGGGGCTCATTAGTTATTCTAATTAATACACAACAGTTAGCGCAAAAGCAACTGTTTTGGGCTGGGAATTAACATACTTATAAAATACAATATCACCATTGTTAATTACCTGGCGATGAAAATATGCTTTCCGTGGATGAACAAAAATTTAATCTTTGTTGCTGAGTCTCTTTGTTGGATTTATTTTAGCAGCTATCGAATTCGAGCAAAGAACAATTTCTGTAGTTACGTGTTACGTTTTGATAGTTACGTATTCTTTTAATTATTCTTTATTATTGATTGCAGAATGTATCCTGCTTGTAAGCAATCCCGATGACGGCGAAAAAAATAAAAAAATAAAAAAAAACATGTCAAAAATTGCCTCATTTCGGTTTGATTTCAAATTTGGAATGACTTCATCAATTACAGTCTCTTGTTCATAAACGCATAAAAATATCATTTATGGTGTTTCCGAGGGCTTCCATTTAATAGCGAATTGCAAATCACTTAAAGACACAGGCAGAAAATTTCTGGCCTTAGTGCATAAATAAGGATCATAAGTTTCTATTCTGGCGTGTTTCACATGTTAGCATACGTAACCAATAAAATAAACTTATCTCACGTCATATACTAAGTGATATTATTACAACAGTTACACTCGGCGTCTAATGAGCCTTCAATCAACGCCTAAAGTTTCAATTTTGATTTACGTACGTGAGCTTTTAACGGGTTAGTCGGGTCTACTTGCTCAGCGCAATATGAGCCTTTGCTCCACATCTTAAGATTCAAATTTGCTTGCGTTTTGAGTATCAGTGAGTCTTCTCTACACTAGAACTAGTACCTATTCTGTGTCAGTCAAGCGGCACGTCGTTCTATTCGCGTACTTTGCTTCGTAATATCACGTATCCAAATTTGAATGACAAAATGTGACAGTTTTTCTTTCTCATATGTCGTTGAAGAATTGTCAGCTAACAAAAGCTACGGCATAAATTATTTTTAGTGATTATTTTTTATGAAGGGCAAATTATTTATGTGAAGGTTTAGTGCTGTTAGATTAGTTTGTAGATAATATTTCTACAGACTTTTGAAATGTTCTTTAGAAAACATTTATTAAAAACGACACAAAGTGATATGTTTGCACTAGCATAATACGACTAAAATGTTACATTCCGGCTTTAAGAAAGCTTTAAGTCTTAATGGATAGCAGTTTGCAGAGACGAAGGTCAGTTCTAAATCCAGGTGAAGATAAACGACTTAGGGATTTATTTATTTACAACCTTATTAACGGATTCAAGTAGTTTACGAGTTAATTTAAATAGGGTTTAAACATTATTGTATTGATGTAATTTTGCTATAATTCATAAATTTTATGATTTTCTATAATATAATATACCTATTTACAAGGTGGTAGAGTCCTGCAACGACTCGCCCGGATATACAGGCACCACTGCCTTACCTATTCCTTCCGCAAAATGGCAATGCTCATCACTGTCGTGATTCGGTTGGAGGGTAGGGTAGCCGGTTTACTTACTTACGCAGGAGGCTATCCATCCTAGCCTCAGGTTGACAACGCATTTTTTTTGTTTTTGTCATCTACCATATTGTTAGACTTAGTGTATTCGGCTATTCGTGGGGGCACACACTGCCTTTGCCTATCTCTTTGGTGATACGGGAATGAAGATTGTTTTAGTACAAATTAGCGTTACGACAGCGTTATTACGTTATCGTTGTTTGTTTCTTGTTTGCCTACTAATTTCAAAAACAAATCGATAATAATTTTAATAATCATAAAGACAAAAAAAAAACAAAAATAAATGTTTAAGTTTTCCACTTACATTAAAAAAATTGATTTCGGATAAAGAATGTCATGATTTTCAGTTTATTCGAAAAAAAATTCAGCTTGAAGTTAATTAGCTGGGAGATCTCGTAGTTACATTAGTCAAACTTCACTTACCACAATAACATAAAAAAACTCGTACTTTTATCATTATTCTTAACGAACGTTATTTAGTAAATCTTAAATATTTCATGTCCTTATTTTATTAAGATCACAGGGATTGGTTTCCGAACTCGATCATCAAAAACGTAGAAATAAAGGAAAGCACTTAAGACTTATATTTTATGAGATTGCTAAAGACGGTCGTTAAGGCCACGTAAGATAATATCGAGGTAACGACTCCGTGATACTTTAGCGCTACCCTGTGGTTACTGCTACAAAGAAATTCCATTAAAACCTTACGTTTATCTACGATTGTATCTGTAATCGCATTTGTGGTCAAGTGGTTCAGTTGTTGGATTTGACTGCATGAGGTCCCGGGTTCGAATCCCGGGTCGGGTAACAAAAAAAAATTGGGTTTTTCAAAAAAAATGTTGCTTGGGATAGGATATGTGCCCGGTTGGCGATAGGCTTGCAACCTATCACATTGTGGGATTTAGTATCTGCGGCTAGTCGTGGGTGCCCATGTTGTGCCTCTGCCTACTCTTCCGGAATATGGGCGTGAAGATACTAGTTTTATGGAAATAATTGATAGAAATAAATACACGACTTTTTGAGATTTACAAATGAAAAATTTTATCTTTGTCTTCTTTTAGTTGGAACTAGCCGACCCTGAGACCAACGTATAGCTTGAAATTGGTTAGCTTCTACCAGTTTGTACTGATTTTTTCAATCGACTTTGAAGATTGAGGTCTCAACTCGACTATATATTTTTATGTGTACACTCAGAATTTTTTACTAGATAAACCAATTTTAATTATCCTTTTGTTTGTTTTGAAGGCAGGTTCTTTCTGCTTTGACTGCGTGTGTATTGACTTACATTATAATATTAAAATGAAAGTTTGTTTCGCAGTGCATAAAGATTTGACTTACCTGAAAAGATATCATTTACACATAATTTCAACACAACCATTTATTTTCTAGTTTTGTCATTTTTACCGCTCACTAAGTTAGAAAGGAGAAACCTCGAATTCAGTTTCCATTCTTACAAATTAATTTATGTAGTTCCTAATGTTACACTAACAAAACACGCCCTGTAAAAGTTATCATACTAGTAACAAAAAAGAGCTATTAGAGCCATTTATGATCTTAAAGTAAGGGATTCCCTCCGAGAAAAAGTCAAATAAATACTTTAACCTTCGATTCTCAATACATTTATGAGAATTTAATGCACGTTAAAAAAACTATGTATGTTTACAAAAAAATGTGATGCTCACAATGTTAATACGAGGAATAAAAATAATCTAGCTGCATACATAACTTGTCTCCATAAAATTAGTAAATCCTTTTTGGGTCAATGTATGCGTTTCAACAATAGGCTGCCCATTGTTATAAGATAAGTTTAAAACCTTTAAATAAGTTTAAAAAAATGTATAAAAGCAAAATTATGTCAAAAAGGCTATTATACGGTCTCAGAGTATTTGGAAGATGAATATTCATGGGGATAGAGGTTTCAATCACCCTCTGCATTTTGTAATGTGATTTGTTGTACCTTTTATTTAAGTTAAAGTCAGATTGTAATTTATATTTTAAATCTAGTTTATATTGTAACTATTATTATTTAAAAAGGATAAGCCCGTTCAGTTTCTTCCGAAGTAGCTTCTCAGTGTGTGGCTGGGATTCCGATCTGGTGGTAGTAGGTAGTTCATAAAAATATCGACGCGCACAAATACCATTTGTATGGTTCAAGTGGATAAAGATTTTTCTGATTCTGATTACCACAAGGAGACGCTTGTGTTTGTTCGCTGACCTATCACATAAAAATGCTAAGAAAATTAAAAATATTAATTTATTTATATAATAATATTATACTAAAGTTAAAAATGTTTAATAACGTCCAACCAAACGTCACATGCAGCTAAGAACGATCTTGATCCTAATGAACTGACGTCGAGGATCAAAAAAATACATGACAACAAAAAACAGTTTTGTATGCCTAACTTCACAAAAATTGTATAATATACAATTTGATCTCTGTAAAAATATCGTGTCGGTGCAAAGTAATACCAATGGTACGTGAAATGTACGCCAATGGAAACGCTAACCATTCAACTCGTTAAGTCCTCAAACGAAATTTAAGCCTGCGATCGTATAATATTCATTTTACTGTAAGAGACGAGATACACGAGCGTAGGTTTTGCGTTTTTAGGTCTATGTGATTATACGCACACTTTATAGAACTTTGGAACAAGCTGTATTTTATCAAAATCAGCTAACCAGAATTAAAAATGTTGTTTAATAAATTATCTTTTGCTTACAGTGTTTTATAAAAGTGCTCCCATGTAATACGTTTTATGTCATATATATTTTAAATATTTTAGTAATATTTTTTTACAATATGACACTATAATATCAGCTGCATTCAATATACACACAGACAAATCAATTTACAAAAATTCGTAAATATTTAAAATACATTTTCGTCCACTGCATAAAAGAACATAACAGCAAAACGTTTTCATGAAATGGAAGAAAGATTTTTTATCATATTTATGCAAGAACCATAACATATATAATCTTTGTATTAAGATTTATAACCCAGAAAGTATATTTCATTTTACGTAAAAATTATAATAATAGTAATCCGTAATAGATGCTTTGAGTGAATTATTATTTATCATTCGCTGTAGCCGTATTCTGTGTCGCATTGCTATCCTTAATCGTCTTCTGATTTAGCCTATCAGCTACCCAATAATCTTGCACACATAGCTTCAGAGACGGACCATTAGAGAGCGACAAACCGATAATATGTTGTGACTAAAGATGACGGTTGTCCTTACCATCAATACAGCTGCTTGATAATAAGCTAATCTTACGTTATAAAATAAACATTTCATTGCGCATTTACCAGTTCGTTCCTCTGAAAGGACCCTTATATAGCTTGTGACACGGATAGAATTTTAATCACTAGTACAAGCTGTTTCAACATCAAAATTCTCACATTTTTCAAGTAAAATTGAAATTTTCTATTTGCGTTCCTGGAAAATTTAATCTGAGTTTTTCATAAATTTGAAAGCAATTATAAATGTTATAGATTATCAACTTTCGAAATGAGTTTCAGAAGATTAAAATAGATTGCATTTTTATTTATTAACGAAATTTGCGTTTCATTAAGGACTCTAGATTAAACATTTATATCTGCAGTCAAGTAAAGAAAAAAGTACAGTCAGTACAACAGCGACCCTGGCCGCCGCCACCACCAACATCGCAGGATATTTAGCACAGTCTCCGCTGATACCTGCTCTGTTACAGGTGAGGCTAGGTCCTCGTTCCTCTACTCCAATATGATCTTTTACGCTTGCTTTTGTATTAGCTTACATCTTTCCATACCAGGGGCTTTCCGCGCACCCTTGCTGACGACACTCTGATGTATGTGTCGACAATAACGCGCACTTGAATTTCAATAGGGTGGATCTACAGCGTGGATGTATCCACGTATCGCCTTTGTTGCAACAACCCGTTACAGACGTCGTAGGGTCTTCAATATTAATTTTTGCCCTGGATCCATAAAATCACGTTTAATGTTCTCGCCGCTATAATTTCAGTGTTTGTTACGGTGAGTCCCTACTCAAATCCCCACAACACAATCGAATCCAATGGAATACTTACTCATGCAATATACTTCTACCTAGCCTCACACAAAGCTCTCACCACTACCAGCTTTAATGTCATCGTTAGACAACGTAAATAAATTTTCTATATTTTTGCGTTTATTCAAAAATAAGAAATGGTCACGGTAAAGAAAGGTATGTAAAAATAAGAAAAATAGTAAAAAGAAATTATTTATATTTTTAAGAATTATTTATATTTTTGTACGAGTACTATGAACAAATTACAAAACAAAATGTGTGGCATAAAAGCTCCACCAACTGATCATAGTATTTTCACGCCCATATACCCGAAGAGGTAGGCAGAGGCACAACCAGGACACCCTCGACTAGCCGAAGATACTAAGTCCCACAATGTGATAGGTGGCAAGCCTATCGCCAACCGAGCACATATCCTATCCCGAGCAACATTTTTTTTATTAGAAAATTGGAAAAACCCAATTTTCTTTTTGTTGCCCGACCCGGGATTCGAACCCGGGACCTAATGCAGTCAAGTCCAACAAATGAACCGCTAGACCACAGAGGCGATATACCTGATATAATAATTAACCACCGGGTAAACGCTACTAACAACGTCGAGCGGTTTGTCAATAGTTCAACATGACCCTGTCAAAGATTTCATAGTTCAATTTTAATATAATTTTAATTCACTTAAATAAATTAAGCCTTTACTGGAAATGGTGTATTCCTGTTCTATAGTTTACGCTTTACACCTATTTATCAGGTGAAGTCAAAATAATCTTAAGTATATTCTTCTCACACACAAAGTAAAGCAGTTGAAGGCTATTAAAAATGCATAAAATAAGTCATTCATTTACAGTTACTTGCCGTCGTAAAACCGCTTATTAGATGTCTAATATTAACGTACTTATACAAAAAATGTGTCAACGTGCAAAAAAAAATTAAAAATAATAATATATTTAGATACCTACTATTATAACACCACAATACATCAAACTTAAAAATTCTTTTTTCCGTTGCGTTTAAAATTAAAAATAGTAATGTTTTCTCGTAACAATAGGTGATAGAATTGTAAATGATTACTTATGTTTCATTTTTATGTTTACTTATTTTTATAAGTTATTGTTTTATACGTAACTAGCTACTCTGGCAAACTTCGTTCAACTCGTTCAGTTTGCACGGTAAAATTAAAATATTGTTTGTCCTAGTATTATCGCAGTCACTTAAGAAAAAAACTAAGTACTTCATGTCCTTCTCTTGGTTGAAAGCTACCTTCCTATCAATTTTCAGCAAAATCGCTACAGCCGTTCTTGAGCTATAAATAGCGTAACTAACAAGACTTTTTTTTAAACATATAGATATCGTAGTCTGGGGGATAAAATAAAGTAACGTTAGTAAATACTGAGTGATAATGTAAAAACAAATAAGTCAAGTTATAAAATAAAAATTTAATATCCGTTGCATTTAAAATATAGCTTTAAATAATATCCCGGGATAAGTTTCACAAATTGAACTAAACCTCAAAGAAAAGAAGTTATTTTTGTGGCAAAAACATCAAACATATGTGCCTATAAGATGTTATAGATGTTGTAGGTGCGTTGCTGTCCTGTGGCCGGAGTGTAGGACTTATCGTACAAGTCTATTGGCTACCTTAATTTCCGGACAGAAACATGACATTGTCATTATGGCGCCAGGAATAAGCAAAGCGGTGGATCCCTACCCGGGCAAGGAGATGATTGTGGTTTGGGTGTTAGTCAACGATTATAATGCACGAAAATATTTAAATACTAGCTGCTACCCGCGGCTTCGCACGCGTAGTCAAGTTATTCAATACATAACCCTCCAACGCTGCCCGTTAAAATTTAAGATAAAAAGTTCTCTTTTCTAATTTCACCTCAGGTAAATAATAGAAATACGTTATGTCTCTACAGTTCTATCAGCACTCGGCAAATACTGTGAAATTAAACTGTATCTTAATTTATAGAAACTTCTAACAAAATAAGAATACCATTAAAATTAAACCAACCAAAAATGCTTCTACGTTAAGCTTGACGCTGCGTTCTGGCTGATCTTCTCTCTTACGTCTATGTAAATGTCCCCAAACCCCTCAAAGACTACTGGTGGACAGCCTTTTCTGCAAATACTTTAAAATTTAAAAATTATCCTATGTTTACTCTCCGACTCCTTAACTACACCAACCAAACAAACAAATGAACTTTCGGATTTACAATATTAGTGGGATAGTGGGATAGTGGGAAGTGGGAAGTATTTTCTATCACTTTCATCTTCAGAATTTTTACAAAATCTATATAACAAATACCTACCGAAGTAACTAAAATGTATCGAATGCTCTGACAATTAAAAGATTTAAACTCTTAAAGAATTGGTACTTTTTGTACGTGAGCTGATAATTAAAAGTTTCCATCATCACACAGCATCATAAAGTGACCATAGTCGAATTTATTATAATCCACAAACACACTATTCTTGCTAAGAAATTATTAGGGTCTAACGCGATTTCCCTAGGATTCCAATATCAGTTCCTGACCTGGTAATCATGAGACCAACTCTGAAGTATATCCTTTCAAACAAAAACTATAATTTTCCAAATCAGTCCGGGGGTCTTCGAGTAATCACGTAGCATAAAAAAAAACGTACAAGCGAATTGATAAGCTCCTCCTTTTTAAAGTCAGTTAAAAAGTATTGTATATTACTCTCCAGCTCCTAAACTACCTCTATACCAATTTTCGTTCAGATCGGTAAAGAGGATAGACCGTGAAGAAGCAACACAAGCAAACTTGATTTATAATAATATGAAGTGGGATATACCAGAACAAATTTGATAAGAACGCTACCACAGATTATACCCTGCAACAATATACATCAAAACAAATAATGGATATACACAAGTTCCTCAGTAATTTTACCTGACAACTCACCACAGAGTTGCTGTTACTGGCGTCCAGTGGTTTGTCTACAGTTCAGTACAACACAGGCAAAGGGTTAAGTTATTTGAAGCTTCTTGTTAACTACTAATTACTGCAGTACAACTGATATTTGTTGAAGTTTCTGGGATTAGTTTGAAATTGTTGACTTGAACATTCAGAAGATTCATTACTTACTATGTCACGTGCAGTAAACGTCTAACCGATTCCTGCAAACACACAAAAAAAACTTGCAAACGATTTTGAACTTTCTCCTTTTTGGAGTTAGTTAAAAGCCAAAACTTTGTGGACGTTAGTCTAGATGTAAAAACGTAAGTCTAAAATTTACAGAGGGAGTAAATCTCATTAAGGCGATCTCTGTAGTCTGTACAGTTGAACTAAATCAAAGACTTAACAACCCTCCGGAGGCTAAAGCGTTCTAGTTCGCGGGTTGCACTGATTAGGATGGGGACAGACAAAACACGTAAAATTGTAACGTTTGATAGGCATTTAGGGGTCTTAGACTAAAGTTTTATGTTGTTTGATATCAAAAGCGACGTAAATTAGAACCTTTGACTTTCAAAACGCTCCTAGAATATATTAAAATTTAAGAATGTTTGTCCGGGACAAAACCTATCCCAAATGTAGCTAGGAACCAGAAATGGGCTGTGCTTAGGTGTTGTGATGTTACAGACACACACACTTACACACAACGAACGACGAACAACGAACAGATAGAATCTTTCACTTATGTTAAACTTACTTTTTATGCGGGATTAATAAAATACTGGTACTTAAAAGAGCTTAAAGCTTACAAGAATACGTTTAACTAAGAAGGAAATTGATATAAAATGTAATAAAAAAAACTATAGACACACAGACATTTACAGCTAAATATTAAATCCAGACGGATACAAAACCAATGTTTGCGACCAGTTTTCACAAACGCCTTGAACCCCTTTTATAAAAGCAGCTTAAAACCCCTTCTTCAATTTAGAGTCTTATTAGACAGCGTGTATTTATTAACATTTGAAATTTTGTCTACCTGTTGGCCTACATATAATGGGGATGTAAGTTTAGGTACGTAAAGCAACTGGTTTTTCCAGTAATTCTACTTCAAGTCAAGGTTCAAACTGACATTCAGATCACATCAGTTGCTTAGAGACAAAATATTAAAAAAACAAGCGGATCAAGACATACAGCATAAACTTAAGTTGACAATCGCTTATATTGCGCGTCGGTCATAGTTTGAGACTTTGAATTACATTTTAATGGCAAATGTGTGTGTGTGTGTGTGTGTGTGTGTGTGCGTGTGTGTGTGTGAGTGTGAGTGTGTGTGTGTGTGTGGGTGGGTGTGTGGGTGTGTGTGGGTGTGTGTGTGGGTGTTTGTGTGTGTGTGTGTGTGTGTGTGTGTACGTGCGAGTTATCGAGTGAGCGAGTGAATGAGTAAGTGAATGAGTGAGTAGGTGAGTGAGTAAGTGAGTGAGTGTGTGACTGAGTG
This sequence comes from Calephelis virginiensis, assembly GCA_002245475.1. NCBI lineage: Eukaryota > Metazoa > Arthropoda > Insecta > Lepidoptera > Riodinidae > Calephelis > Calephelis virginiensis. The sequence goes on along the minus strand of NJDC01011419.1, from coordinate 24,160 downwards.
TGAATGAATGTGTGGTTCATTTGTGGTGGGGTGTGTGTGGGGTAGTGGGGTTCATTATTTCTTTAATTTTAAAACGATACTAGCTTAAAGTCGTGGCTTTGCTTGAGAACCAAGTTATGTTTTCTTTTATAAATTGCAGCCTAAGTTATTTGGATGTGTACCTACATATTCCGTTCAGTTGTTTGTATGTATGAGTAACAATTATCTATTCACTCTCACAAACTTTTGCATTTATAATCTTAGTAGGATTTGATATGTAATTATTAACATAGGATTAATAATTTAAGCATTCATTATGATTCGATTCCTGGATCGAGCAAAGAGAAGAAAATGTGTTTTTTTTTTAAAAAATTATGTTGACCGTCGTTGGATATTTGCCCGGTTGGCGACAGGTTTGCTACCTATAATATTCTGGAATCTACTGTCTTTGGCTACTCGTAGGTGCTTTGGTTGCTCCTCTGCTTACCTCTTCAGGGTAAATAATTTTAAGAACACGCTTGCGCTGTTTCACTGAATATGTTTTGTTTTTCAAGTTTAACAAAATAAGCCAATCCAACATACTTTAAACTAAACAATAAACGAATGTGTGATTGAAATGTATATATCATTAAAAATTAACTGTCCCGGCGATCTTCGTTCCACCCGATCCGTTTGCGTGGATGAGTTTTTTTTTCGTAGATTTCTTGCAGTTGAACGAAATAGAAGGTATCCTTTAACTTTTCTGTGGTTCGACGCTAACTTCCCATCAATTTTCAGCCAAATTGTTATAACCGCTCTAGAGTTTAAATGGTATAACTAACACAAATTCCTTTTATATACATAGGTAAGTATACAAAATTACTTTCGTTAGCACCTACTGTTACTACAGTTTAAGTAGTAGTGCCGAAAGTTTGGATAAATTAAGCGCAGTAAAACTACAAAATTTGACTTTAATTTCACTATTATTGATATATCGGTGATCTAAAGTACAAAAAAACATGTTTTTCCTTGGATTTCTATATGACGTGCACTTATGACAATAATAATTAACAAGCCTAAATTTAAAATATGTATAACACGTGTCTAACAAAATATAGTTTCCTGCCTTTTTAGAAGTTCTCCTTACAATAGGATTTATGTGTATTTGTTACAACTTTGGACTTTAGATGTTCGTTAGGCCCAAAGATCCGGTTTCCTTAACAAGCCCTCTCCGGTTCTGCTTTGTTAACACAGGATGCCCTGGAATACGGACAAATAAACGGGTTTTTTAGTTCAAGTTTTAAAGAGCAGGAAGTATTGTTTTGTATCATTTCAGTACGTACCTGCTACGCAGCAGCTGTAAAAACCGTTAGCTAGTATTCGAGATACAGAGCAGTGTACAACGACGTTTTTAAAATACACGAAACTTAAACGTAAGAGATTCCCTATTTATTTCTTTTACGTCTTGAGCTTTTGTTACTTTGACGACAGAATACTGAAATCGAAGTCGGTTTTTACATTTTTACTGCACCTACACTGTGAGTAGGAGATTTAATGTGACAGAAATGTAGATAATATTTAGGTATATAACTATAACTATTTCAAACTTCTGAATAAACATATCATAATTTAGTAGATATTTACATAGCTTATATTGATAAACAAATTAAGTGATATTTATAGCATCTGTTTACATTACATTACATGTGATCTAGCGGTTCAGTTGTTGGACTTGACCGTATGAGGTCCTGGGTTTGAATCCTGGGTCTGGTAACAAAAAGAAAATTGTGTTTTCCAATATTCTAAAGAAATAAAAATGTTGCTCGGGATTGGAAATGTGCCCGGTTGGCGATAGGCTTGCCACCTGTCACATTGTGGGACTTAGTGTCATCGGATAGTCGTGGGTACCCTGGTTGTGCCTTTGCCTACCCCTTCGGGGTTATGGGCGTGAAGATACTATGATCAGTTGGTGGGTTTCCTAATCGTAAGAAGTTCACAGCTCCTATAGACACCGAAGAGGATAGTAAAGCAAAGTCGACCAAAGTGATGTTACTTCTGGTCAATTGTATTGCGTTAAAGTACAAAATGTAACAAATCTGATTTCAATTTCCAATTCGTATGAAATCGAAATTCAAGAGTTCCCTACTGATATATTTCTGACAAGTTTCCTTCAGCGGCTTTGTCCTATTACCAAATTACGCTTAAATATATACTTACATTCTTACATAATGTATCGTATGAACGTATCTTCATGACATATCCTTGATGTGTTAGGCAGAGGGTATGGAGTGCCAAATATCACGATCTATTCAGACCTGCCTGATTTTTTTTCCATACTATTACATTAGTGAGTACATTAACATCAATTTTTAATACAAATTCCCATATATTAGATTTCCAATAATAAATATTTATCAGCTCGGTGTAGGTCGTTGTAGATTCTGATTTTCAACTACTAATTGGCCTTAAAATAACATTCCCAAGAAGATATTATTATCAATTTTGACAGGATACTTTTAATAAATACACCGTTTTCTCAGAATTTCGATATTTTCGTAATGTTTGTCTTGTATATTGTTTCTAAAATATACGTATAGGCGAAACGAATCTCTCGTGGAGCGACTCAATATATGACATCATCATTATTCCAGTCTAACTCTGATTCCTCATGTTTTAAGATAGATGCCAAGTCCACTTTCATACTTTCCCTTCTTCATCCGAATTTTTTTAGTTTTTTCCATGGGTTGATAAGCCTTAGACCAATTAAAATTAGTCAAGTTTAATTAATTTTCATCAAAACGCTGCCCAATTTGGCTAAACCTGAAATGAACTAAGCAAAATTAACTGCCCGTATCTGAAAAATGTTTCTTTGACTAGTTTCCAAAATCAAATCTTGTGACCTGATGGCCTATTTATTAATTTAACACAAAAAATGTATTTTCGTCAATTTATTTGGGGTATCGTCATTGTATTGAAACTTGGTGAGACTGGGACAAATTTAAAAATACAACCTTTCAAATAAAAAAGATTTTAAAAATCGGTTCAGAAATGATTAACTTCCCCATTTTTTAACAAACATAAAAAAAATTAGGAGTCGATCCTAAAAGCACCTTTTTAAGTCGGTATAAATGCGTCGCATAGATATCTATCTACGTAACTAGTAACCTCTCCTTGTGAATGTGATTCAGATTCAGAATACTTTGTGGATACATCCATGGACCATACAAGTGGTAGGTACTTATGCACGCAGACATCTACTTATCTGCTGACTATGAAGTAACGGGTAAACTGTTGACATATCTAGGTACTGATTTTGTTATAGTGTTGAAATGCAAAGAAGCAGACGGATTTATGGATGATAAGAAATTCACGCCGCTGAAGGTGCCAAAGGTGGTAATGGTGCGTTGCCAACCTGACGCCGGGATGTTAGGCATCAAACCAAAGTAAGTATTCTGGCTACCTTATCCTCATAACCGGAACAAGTCAGCAGTAGACACTGACGCTCTAGCAGCAGGGATAGGTAGTAGGTAAGGCGAGGGTACCAATTCAGGCGAGTCGCTGCGTAAATCTACCACCTAGTCAGATGTCTCGATGTTAGTGACGGTAAGCCTAGGCTCGCTTTTTACGAGCTGCCTGGTAGAAAGGCGGATGGAGTACCGGGGATGGGGGAATGGACAAAAAAAACTTATTTTTTTCGTAGAGAGAAAACTTCTGAATAAAATCACAACCAAACTATAAAGAGAATGGGAAACTCAAACTACTATCGTAGCAAATGCAGGTCCATTGTAGTGGAATTTGAAGTTTCATATCATACCTATTACTTTCAACTTTGTTCGCACAGGTGAGGCAAGTTTAAACTGCTCCGGGTCAAAGGTTATGCTGAACTGAATTTAAATTTCTTACAACACTGTAACTAGACTTATTCAATAACATGGTCGGTTCATTGTAATATTCAAGAGCTTGGCGTAAATAAATATAATAAGGAACATTACTTATCGTTGACACAATAACATACTCATATATTATCCTACTAAGATATTTTAATAATTATAATTGTACCTGTTTTTTTACACTCTTTATTAGTATATTTTTATTTATTTGTTTTAAGTATAGCTATAGTTAATTGTTTTGTACACGATGCCTTCCATTTTATTTTCACAGCTTAATTTTTTTTGGGTTGGCTGGAAGAAATTTCTTTAGTTAGAGATAAGCTCGCCTTTTGTGCATTTTTAACTTCTCGTGTATTTTGTGTATTTTAGTTTTTGTGTGCAATAAAGTGTTAAATAAAAATAAATAAAATAAATATCCCTAGATATATTACACAAATTGATTGTAACCCCAAAGTAAGCGGATTGTATGTTCGTATAAGGGTGTTAGTCATCGATACTAATACAAAGAAATAGTACACAAATATCAAAATAAATTGAATATATACCCAGACCCAGAAATGCAGACATCAAAATTTTCATTACACAAATGTCTGCCCCGTCGGGAATCGAAGCCGAACCTCGTGTTTGGTCAATGGAGTTCAGTGTGTACATTCAAACCCCTCGAGGCAGTCAAGCGTAAGTTTCTATCTTACGTTATGGTTCCTATTTTGTGACAAGGGTACCGGAATGCGTAAGTCGGTACCAATCTGGGGTTTTAAACCTTTCGCGTATGTTTGCAGGTTAATACTCTTTGGACCCGAACATAACCATGTACACACACTGTTTTATTGGAATATAAAACATTATCCGCTTTTCATACAAAAAATATTTAAACGCCTATTTAACTAATTACACTTTAAAGTTGACATCCAACCAATAGCTAGCAAAACGTAGATGTTATTGGTTACGACTTCCAATTTTGACAATGTTTATTTAAACGTTTATCACGTTATAAGCATTGTGATGCTTAAAATGTTGCAATATCACAAAAAGTAAAATGTCATATGAAATACGCAACTTTAGTAAACAGAGTTTCTCTGTGACATTTCTTCTACAAAGTTATTATTTTAATAAGATGCTGAAAGACATATCAAATGTGAGGCTTTCATACGAATAACAATGATCTTGAGTATAAAGTTTCAAAGAATGTGTTGCTCCTTTTGTGCTCATTATTTCCTTAATAGAAATAATATCAAGTATTTTTTTCTCAAAATTATGATATTGTTTTAGAATAGTCATTTTGCAGAAATGGTTTTGCAATGATACGCCTTCATTAAAACCACCTTCAATACCAGACTGTTTTCCATCTCCTAATCATAAGTGCATGTCATTGTCATGGTCGTGTTTGAAATATTCTGTTTTATGTTATACTGGAAAGTATATTTTATAGATATACTCGCTTTTCAAAACAAAAGAAAAAATATTTGGGGAATTATTTGTCACACATAGTAAATCTTATTGAACAAGAATTTATTTTTAAAAATGCAAGCAATAATTGCAATAAAGTTTACTAATATGAGTCCACCAAAAGGGACAAAGTCAAAAGATACAATTTATCTTCACGTCAATTCACGCACGATTTAGGCATAGAGTATCGAGTGTCCAATGTCTAATGTCACGATTCTTGCAAATTTGCCTGACTTTTTTCATATCGGTTACCCTTTTCATACAAAAACGCCGATTTGACACTACCGTCGGCAAAAGCATGAGCGATTTAATCGTGTAACATCAACCTAGGTATACACGGGAATATCCATCCACATTTCCATAGTTTCTTTCATCAATCCTTCATGTAACGTTTTTTCTACATACATACATACTAAATACATACATACTACAACAGAATTTGTTTTGCAGTTTCTTCTCCTGCCTGGTTAGGTTTGAAAGCGGTGGTAGTTTACGGTAGTAAAAAACACACACAAGTTTGTAGAATATGTTGAAACGCCTAAATATATTTTAAACATCGTTGTAATCATCATATTTCGCAAATAAATATTTTTTTCTTTTTTCACGACTGAACCAGTGGAACATACCCCTTCTCGTTTTAACTCTAACCGTTTCTTCAAGACCCACTTTTTATTAAAATAAAGCATTAAACAAATAAATTTTACTTAGTATTACCCAACAAGGATGTGAATATTCAATAAGTCTTTGATTACACCCTTTACTATTATTGAATTAATGGACATAACCGGCAAGTGATCTTCATTAATATTTCTACTGTGAGCTATGTCTGCGATCTCACAATTACATAATCTATTCAAAGACTTGATGTCCATGAATATTCTAGAAGGTAGATTTTACGCTTTAAAGCTTTTAATCGTTAAAACTGTTTTGGAATAATTGTGTTGAGCAATACATGAATAGTTATTGGTGATTATTATTAATATAGGTTGATGTAGTAACTGCACAACAAATACAAAAAAAAATACTGTCAAATTCATACATTTTAATAATAATTATAATAAGTTTATGGAAAACAAAGAAATCGTTGTTTTTCTATCAGAGAATATCCAACCGTAATTAATTGTTAAAACATAGATAAACTCATACCAATTATGATAAGTTGTTTCAAGCTTCGTAGCTTCTCAATAAACCATTTGAATTTTTGCTCGAATACCCAGACTTGGCTCAAATTTTCAAATACCTATTGAGATACTTTTAAGGCCACTAATATAGACGGCAAAAACGCTAAATATAAGAGCATTTTTTGTTGTTTTATGGACTAAATACTCTTTTAAGTACTTCAGTTATTTGATGTAAAATAAGTCCTTACTTTGCTAATTAATTTAAATTTAATTAATTTGCTAATGCTCAAGCGGAATGAGCAAAGTAAGGGCTTATTTTACATTTATTCTAATTGCTTCTCGCATAGTAACGCCTAATTCAATAAAATATTTCAAATGTTTGTTTATTGAGCTATTACTTGTGTAAAATGCATTTAACATTACTTAACTAAAACAATTCTTTTCATTGTATTTTCATTTCTAAATAGTAATCTTACCATTTTATTACAATAATGTTAATTTACGTCTCAACGCCTCAAATATTCTAGTGAAAATTCATCACAGCGATAGATTATGACTCTAATGTAGACCTAAGATACTAAAAGTAAAACAAAGAAGATAGTTTAAAACACTGTATAATTTAAGTAATAAAACACAATTTATCAACATCACTTGCACTATCCACATTATATTTTCTCAATATTTTTTCCATTATCATCACCACCACCCATTTAAAAACAAATCAAAGATTATCTTTATTCCTCGTAGTTGCAAATGAAAAAAGAAAATAAGGATGAACATTTGTGAACCTTGACCGTTCTCAAATTACACATTAAAGTTCCATAAATCTAGATTACAATGTGCGTTACTGCAAATAAAATAAATTAAAAATTACGACAACTTGTGAAACTTGACGACTCTCAAGTTTCACATAAAAGCTCCAATTGTCACGTGTTCCATACATCCAGCGTACAATGTGTGACAATTTCATTCCCCACCTGTGCCAGATCGCGTATATGTAATGACTCTTAAATATAATTTTCAATATATTCTACAGCAGCTTCCTTTTATTATATTAAACTTGCAATGAAAATGAGACTTTATTATTATTGGGTAGGCTCTTTCTAGCCTGTTCTTAACTTTTAATATATTGCATTCGTTACTGAAGTTAGGTTAATGTTTAATAAATAAAAAATGCTACACAGATTAAATTATGTTAGATACAAATACGTATCATCACGCCCATATCCCCGAAGTGATAGACAGAGGTACAACTAAGGTGGTAGGGCACTACGATTACACTGCAGTTATACAGATTAGTACTTAGTACTTATTTTGTGGTGACTTATTCTAAATAACTTTGAATAACATTTCATGTGTATAATATGACCTTAAACTTGTGTGCTATGATAAATTAAATAGTTTTTTCTTGAACTTCTCTCATATCTTTTGGTTTATAATCAAATCCCTTGTTTTTATAATTTTTAGTTCTTAGTTTAACTTCCTTTTAAGTCTTTAAACGTTTCCCTAACTGCCACAGCCTGCATTGGTATACTCGGTGTTGACATTTCGAGTGATGTTTAATTTCGTAGTCATCTGGAGGAGAAAGCTAAAATAAAAAGTAAACTTTTTTAAAGGCTAAAATAGCCTTTAAAAAACTTGGTGTGCTCAGTAAAGCGAAACAGTATTTTAAACCGACCCATCGCTTACAACTATACAAAGCGCAAATTCGGCCTCATATGGAGTACTGTTCTCAACACTGGGCAGGGACTCCATAGTACCAGCTCCTTCCGTTTGACCGCATTCAACGTAGAGCACCTCGAATTTTCAATGACCGGGCAATTGACCAGTTGGCCAAAATGACCAATCAGCTTGATTCCTTGGCGTTGCGTAGAGATGTTGGGTCAATCAATGTTCTCTACCGCATCTATCACGGAGAATGCTCAGAGGAGTTATTTGATTTAATTCCAGCCGCTGATTTCCAGCTTCGGACATCGCAACAGATCTTAAAGTATTATACCCATCATTTTGATGTGCGGCGATCTACAACTGTGCGATTCTGAAGACATTTTTTACCTCGCACAACACCTTTGTGGAATCAGTTACCGAGGGTGGTATTCCCAAACGATTATAACTTAGTAACCTTCAAGAAAAGAGCGTACTCATGAGTACTTCTATTTCACTAAGTGTTTCTTGCAACAACGGTATGTTTCTTTCTTCAAATCCTACTGTCATTTGACTGCAAACATGCTACATAGTCTAGCCAAGCTTTCTTCTTTCTTTCAACGGAGGATTTTACCTCCTCATCCCACCATGCGTCACCATTCATAGACTTGTGCATCTTTACACTCCCACATACCTCTTTCGCAACATCAACCGTACTATCTTTCAAAACTTTCCAACAGTCATCCACGTCTAAGTCCGGTAGGTACACACTATCCAGCCTGTCTTGGACTTGACTCTCATACATGCTCCCTACACTCGGGCCTTGCAAATTTTCACTCTTAATCCTTTCAAGCCCTCCAAATGGAATACGTACTCGCTAGTGCCACCACTTCTTGAACAGACCCTTAAACCACCTAATAACCAAGTAAGGGCCCGTTAAGAGTTGGGCCTCTGAACGCTCTCGTATCCATTAAACACTTCCGGAGGCGACTATCAACCAAAATCAAATCTATCATACTCATTTGATCATTCCTTCTCCATGTATACGTGTGTATGTCCTTATGCTGAAACATTGTGTAGACACAAGAAGATTTCTTTTCACACATAAATCTACAATATGCTTACCAGCATCATTCACTCATTTATCACCATAGGGTCCAAGAACGGCATCATAACCGTCCCGTCATGTCCCCACCCAACCATTCAAGTCACCACAAATAATCACTTTTTTATTTCCTTCAAACATATCTAGAACATCCCTCACAGAATCCCAAAACTTTTCCAGGTCATGAGTCGACGACGAGTTGAGCATAGGTTGATACCACAAAAATTCGCGTGACTCCCAGCGTAATACGGACCCAGAGCAGTCTCGGACCAACCAAACCATAATCTCTCAGGCCTGATGCTAAGCGAGACGATAAAAGGATACCTACCCCAGCGTTGGCTAACTCGCTCTGAAATACACCAGACCAGAAAGCCAACCTACCATCGGGGAGATTAAAAGTATCACTACCCTTTCGCTTAGTCTCCGTTACACACAGTAAATCCAGGCATCTCTCATCCATTACATCAATCAATTTATTCACTTTCGCTTTCATTCCCCCTCTCACATTCCACGTGCCTATTTAACACTCTCCACTCCTTGATTCGCCTGTACGATGATGGGTGGCGGCCTCCATTGCAACATCTGCCTCTTTTCGTACCGACGAGGGCGGATCGGTACGCGTCGCCTCCAGGGAACGCCCTAACCCGCTCTGCAGTACTTTTTCGGGCTAGAATTGCAGTCCAATGGACTGGCAGGGATCGCGACGTGCATGCTTCTGGCCAATGACCCCTAATTTACCAAATATATATCATAAAGGGCTATAGTTATGGCAAATATACCTACCCTTTACACCTGAAGTGTATTTTTAAATACAACAAAAACGTAAATATGAATAGCCATGTGAAAAGCAGATATAAGCTTTAAATGTATATTTTAATTTTTAATTGTAAGGCAGTGAAAACGGTTTAAGAATAATTTTATTTATACTTTATTGTTAATAAATACTGACTCTTTACAACATTCAAAAAATGATTTTGTTTTTTGTAAATTTATAAACGTAAAACGCAACCTAAGATATTGGGTTTTTGGTGAATGTTAGAGTGATTAAATGCACGTTCCGAATGATTTATAAGCGGGAGCTTCAACATGTGTCCAGTGCCAACTGCGGACACACTCCTTGTTTGTGTAACACTATATTGCATCGCACTCCGATAACAATTAACTGCCGCCAGAATAATTCATTACCGCCTTATAATCAATTATCATTATCAATGCTCACAGAGTATACATACAGACATAAAACTTAAAATAAAAACAATGAACGTAGTCTTACACGTAGACAATGTTCTCATTGATTTTTTTAATAACACTGAAATTCAAAACACACACAAAACCAGCTTTTAGCAAACTTCGTACAATGATTATCTGCCAAAAAAATAATTAAAAACCCAATCGCTCGTACACACAGCGCACACGCACGCATACACGTACACGCGCACACACGTTTGTATTTTCACTAAGAGTTACCTATTACAATTTTTTTTTACAAAATGTTGTTAATTGGCAATGGCTTACAAATTTCAGATCTTGCCACTTGACTTTTGAACGGTTAAATCATAAACTGTACTAAGTAGAAAAAGCGAGAAATGAACATACTAATTGAGCTTTTGTTATATCTATTTCGGAAATTACTCGATCTATCAGTGAAATCCTTATTCGTTAGTAGTTTTTTGACGTGAAAAGTTATATAACAACGGGGCTCTCTGTTTTATAACATATCATAAGAAATCCTACATGTGTACGTTTCACAAAACAGAAATTTTAATTCCTATATATGGAGAGTTCCATAATTTAACTATAACATAAAAATGAATTGCTAAATTTGTTGGTAAGCGCATAACTTCCGAACGACTGAACCGGTTTGGCTAATTTTATTATATTTTATTATAGTAATTTTAATAACAAATCATTTACATTACAACTATATCATACAAACTTTAATACACCAATTAGAACATGTACACATTACGGACCCACTGTAATGAGAGACCGCTGAAACCTCTAGTTGCTATTATAAGCTCACATCCACAGTTAGCATTCACATAATATGTGCACTATATTTTTAATTTACCTATTACGAGCATTTTAAACTTAATAAAATATTAGTACCAAAATACCAAACAACGAGAGGAATCAAAGAGGGTTAGTGGTATTATTTCCTAATATTTAATCTAGCTACTTGACGGTTTAACGTTAAGGCTCTTCTTTAAATAAGTTAATCAGATATTTACCCTCAAAATCTTGTCAGAACAAGAAGTATTCACATAAGTAGAACCAACAGTGAAACGTGTTATTTCTCTTTTTTTTTAAATAATCGATTTTTAGAAACATAATTGAATTATATTTTAAAAAATCACTGTTTTGAAAGTTTACGTTCATTTGGCGATAAAGTTGTCTCCCGTCGTGTCTGGCAGGACTCCAGCCGGCGAACGTCCCGGTCACGACGTTGTTTAAAATTGCTTTATGGTGATACGAAAAATGCATTCCTCGTGAACTCAATATCAACGTAATATTCCTATGACGTATGCGGAGATGTATGAATATTAGCTGGTGTTAAAGGATTTTCATTGTTATTGTTGTATACGTAGAAACAGATAAGACATTTGCGCTTAACCTAACAGTGTAACCTATGCTAGTATATTTTGGAAATCTATGAAACTATAAACAAACTTCTATTTAAGTACTAAATTATAACTTACATATTTGTTATTATTTTTCTGTACTCTCTCGCGATTCCGATCCGGTGGCAGTTTAAAAAAATTTCGACGCGCACAAGCACCACTTGTATGTTCCATGTGAACAAAGTTTTTTTCTTATTCTGATTCTGATACTCTTTACCGTTCAGAGAACACATACAAACCTCGAAAATGTCAAAAACCTAGAAACATGATTTTGGGCCCAGTGACCATTCATTCGAGGTACAAACGACGAATTTGGGTAAATTGCCTGACGGGAGACCTAGTCTGGGGTTTCAACTCACTAATACAATAGCATGCATCGATTTGACCAAGGTACAAACCAGGAAAATGTCAAAAACCTTGAAATATAATTTTGGGCGCAGTAACCATTCCTTCGAGGTACAAACGAAGAATTTGGGTAAATTGCCTTACGGGAGACCTAGTCTGGAGTTTGAACTCACATTTTCACCATTGATGTACAAGTGTTGAATTTAAAAAGAATAAATGTAGGTATACCGGAACCGGAGTTTTCATTCACATCGACAATTTCAAGAATTCAGCATGGCCCTGTTTGGGCCAAATAAGGCCTTTAACTATTGAGATTCAAATTAAAACAAGTAGGTATATATGACTTTAAATCGATTCCAATAAAAAAAATATTTTCAAGAATTTTGCATTTAGCCTATTTAGCCCCTTCAACTATTGAGGTACAAACGAAAAAAAATGTTGATACAATCAGGTACAAACGATTTTTAACCGATTCCGATTAAAAAATCTGATTTTAAAGAACTAGGCATAGGGTGCCCCCTTCAACTGTTGAGGTACAATTAATAAAAAATTTGGTACAAACGATTCTAAACCCAATCTGATAAAAAAACAATGTCAAGAATTAAGCATGGGGGACCCCATTGTGCCCCCTTGAACTATTGAAGTACAAACAAAAAAAAGTTGGTACAATCAGGAACAAAAGATTTGAAACCCATTCCTTTAATAAAAACTAATTTTCAAGAGTTTTGCATGCTAAGTTCTTGAGAGTAATAGATAGGTAGTAATCTATCGAACATTTTAAGTAATCGATTTAGTTGAATAATTGTTTAATGGAGTATAGGGAGGCCAACGAGTTTATTGATGATACATAAAAATCTCGCATGTGAACTAGATGTTCATCGATCCGACATTTTCTAACTAATATTTCTTCTTTTATAGTGATATGTTCAGTCAGACCATTCCTACTTCCATCGTCATTATTTTCCCAGTGACCACACTTCAATGCCCGTCAATGTCTTGTTTGCTATGGACAACAAAGGAGCAGGTAAACTTCCATAATGTGCAAAAGGTTTGAGATCCAGGTTTAAATTTGACGAAGCAAAGCAAAATAATTAAAAAATCGATCAACAGACAGAACAAAATATATACCTTCAAAGTCATATGGATGCCAACATCCTAGCAATAGTAAAATTTTAGTAATATTGGCTTTGCCAATAGTAATACAAGATCTTCACATATCATTTATTTTCTTTATTTCTTCTAGAAACTTTTGAATAAAAAAAATCAGTATGTTTATTTTTGACTAAGTATGTATATTTCTCAAACATTTATGTTACTGTTTACCAAACATTAAAATATTCGGGAGTGCTTAATCTCTAAAATTACTAGGATATACTGTAAAGGTGATTTTTAAAATATCATATTTTTTTTCATTGGAGGTCAGCGAACAAACGCACAGATCTCCTGATGCTAAGAGACAAGTGTGGCCCCTAGATATCACGGATGTTATAGGTCGCTGACCTGTAGTCGGAATGGCAGGAAAATTCTTTGCTATTGTCTTCCTTACCCTCCAGACTGGAACATGACAGATTCAGTTCAGCGGCAGAAATAGGTAAAGCAGTTGTAAAAAGTAAAACCGAACACAGGGGAAAGTTAGAGCAAGCACTTTACAACCAGTGGTCTTATTGATACTGAACTATGTTAACCTGTGCTCTTTTCTTACGGGCTGCTTGGCAGAGAGGCAAATGCTCTATGCTACTCAGCAGACCCAAACTGAAACGCTTATCATCATATGCTTAATGTTTTTATTATGTAATGAAATTGAAAGATGTTGATAATTTTTACTTGAATTCAAACTTCAAACTTCTCAACTATCAGGCTGGATATATAAAGAAAACTGTTTATTTCCAGCTTAAAGCTGAACCTTATGTTTTATTCATATCTAGAAAATATAATTCCGAATTACGTCAGTCTGCTGTTCAATTTCCGACGGAGTTAAGCAAGAAGTTTAGTATAACATTATCCGTCTCACAATGTCCGCATAGGGTTTTAGTACCGACCAATTGCACTATCAAGCTTGTCGCTAGTAGCGCAATGTACAATTGAATTTGTATAGACGGTAACTGTATCAATATCGATTGGACTTTACCGAACTGTCGTTTCATGGCTGCACCAGATAGTACCTAGTGTAACTACGAAGTATGGACTCTTTATTTATGAGAGGTTCAACAAAGTTGTAAACAGTGGTAGTAAATATATTAGTTTGCATCCATTTGGACTGCAGATTTTATCTGAACTTACCTAGTAATAATCCTAAGATGGAAACAATGTTTCTTCAAAGGTTACCTTTACAGCCGGGTTTACAACCATCTAATACGTCTTAACAGGGGACTACCAGTTTGTTTATTATTTCATAACAAACAGAAGTTAATTTGAGGCTGTAACGAAACTTATATCTAATTAGGACTAAACTGCAAGTTAATTTTACAATGAAAACAAAAGACGTTGTTCTGCAATTTTTGTAATGTGTTTTTTGTAAAAAAAATTGGTTGAGTGACGCTTAGCACTTGGGAGTTTGAAAAATACATAGAAGTCAACTCTCAAACCTACTGAATATGCATGATACGATGCATGCAAGATCGGTAAAGCCATTTCGGAGGAGTACGGTAGCAAAATTATGACATGAAAATTTCATATACAGAATGATAAAATATGATAACATTAGAAAGTGGAAACATTAGCTCCTTATGATAACGTTTATTCGATATATAACCAAAGCTCAAGTAGGGAAGTGACACAACAATTAATTAAATTAAATTAAATTGAATGACGTCAGATTTCGACAAAACGTGTTTGGCCATATAATATGTTTAAATTAAATTAGAAATAAAAC